>JANHGN010015894.1:0-86646 GCA_024605025.1 Megaceryle maxima
CAAACACAAAAAGAACAAAAAAAAAAAAACACCAAAAAAAAAACAAAAAAAAAAAAAAAAAAAAAAAAAAAAAAAAAAAAGAGAGAGAGAGAGAGAGAGAAATCCTATCTGTGATTTAACCCCAGCCAGCAATTAAGCCCTAACACAGCCACTCACTCCCCCCACATTGGGATGGCAGAGGGAATCAGAAAGGTAAAAGTGAGAAAACTCATGGGTTGAGATGAAGACAGTGTAATAGGCAAAGCAAAAGCTGTGCACACAAGCAAAGCAAAACAAGGAATTCATTCACCACTTCCCATTAGCAGGCAGGAGTTCAGCCATCCCCAGAAAAGCTGGACTCCATCATATGTAATGGCTACTTGGGAAGACAAACACCATCACTCTGAACATCCCCCTGCCTTCCTTCTTATTCCCCCAGATTTATATGCTGAGCATGACATCATGCAGCACGGAATATCCATGCTTTGGTCAGCTGAGGTCAGCTGTCTCAGCTGTGTCCTCTCCCAACTTCTTGTGCACCCCCAACCTACTCGCTGGTGGGAGGGGGTGAGAAGCAAATATGCCTTGACTCTGTGTGAGCTCTGCTCAGTAATAACTAAAACATCCCTGTGTTATCAACACTGTTCCCAGCACAGATCCAAACCATAGCCCCACACTCGCTACTATGAAGAAAATTAACTCTACCCCAGCCAAAACCACCACCAATCCTAAAAGGGCTATGCCCATATACGTAACCTTGGCTACAGTGCTCAGCCTCCACAGCCCTACTGTACATTCACTGGAATTTTTCTAAGGAGACTATGCTGGTTTAGACCATTTGAAAAAAAGTAATTTTAATTAACAGTTCAGCTGGGGCTTGATGTGCAACCCAGGGAGGGAGTGGCTTGTGCCCATCTTTACCAGGTTCTGCTCTGAGTGGAACTGACCACAGCCATGGCTGCCTGCCTTGTCAGATCTTCCACTGCAGTAACCGGCTGAGGTTTAATCAGATGCTGGGAAGGGCATGAGAGAAGAGTACCATGAGGTTTGCCAGAATGCTGTTCAGCTGGAAAATGTTTTTGAGCAACTTCAATTCAGCAATATGAGGTTAAACTGGATAAGAAGCTTTGGGTCACAGGGATTTTAATATGGGATGATACACCCTAGAGCTTGTTTCTTGTATTGCAGAATCATGGCCTTTAGGCGAGGCAATGAAGTCAGCAATAGGCTGAAGGTCAGAGCAGAACGTGCAGCATGTCAAATGAGTCAGAGAATAAACAGACTCAGGAAGGGCAAATACACAGGCTGCAGAGGCAACACAATAGACTGACCTTCTCAACTTTCTTTCTTCAGCCTACCACGTCACCAGACGTAAACGCGGGCAAGGAGATAAAATAAATGAAAGATGGATCTCAGCAAGTGGTCGGGTTTTCAGCTACTGGCTGCTCAAGCTGCCTCATGTAACATAGTGCAGGGATGAACACGAAAACAAGCAGAGTGTTTCTAGCCAGCTGTTTCAGCTTTAGTACCAACCTGAAAAATATTAGCAGATGTATTTTGAAATGAGGAAAAAAAATAAAAAACAAAAAAAGGGAGGGCAAGTGGGGAGAAGAGCTTTAACAAACATTTTTTTCCAGGTAAAGATTTGATACAATTTCTTTGAGAGGACAATGGGCAATGGATTTATTTGAATGTATTGTGCAATGTAAAATATCAATTAGAGCTAAAGAAGGTATTTCAGCTGGCTGTTGTCTGCCAGCAAAATTTAAGTTTGGATTACCCAAATTTACCACAAATATACATCAAGCTCATCAGATTCTCACAGCCAAACCTATTCTCTAAAAGCCAAAACATGTCATTTCAAGATTTTCAAAACAGCATATTAAGATTCTAGTCTCAAAAGGTTTTGAAAACATTTTACTTTTTATCCAACAACAAATTAAAATGAAACCAAATGTTTAACCTGGAACAGTCCCCTACACCCTTGATTAAACCAGGAAAACAAACCAAAAAAACCCAAACCAAAAACAACCAAAAACCAAAAGTCAATTCTTTCCACAGCTGGACTACTAATTAGGAAATAAAGGCAATGCAAGTGATGTCTGAATAGTGAGTACCTCGTCTTACTCCAATGTGGTCTTTGAATAAAATAAAAGCAAGAGAGACTAGAGCAGCTTTGAACAACAGCCCTTTAGTTAAAGGCTGGATCTCCCAACATAGCTCCACATTAGCTGGAGGCTTATATCACTAAAATTCTCCTATAAAAGCTCTGTGAACACAAGAGAATTTGTGTAGGTAAAATCACCACTAAGAAGTTAATAACTGTCATTCCCTCAGAGGAATAAATTCAAGCCAAGCACACAAATACAAGAAGTTTCCTTTATAGACTTGAGATCCAAAGCCAAGAGGTGCTGCATAAGGGTTTCACTGCCCTTGAAAGCATTCTCCAGTAATAAAAATGGGCCACAGACTAAAAGGAAATAAAACAAGAGGAAGGAGCTCTTCTGCCCTTATGCTGAGCTGACCCTAGACTGATGACAGCTTCATTTTCCACTTGGCACAGGATGATTTTGGAATGCCCCCAACTGTATGAGAAATGCTCCCAAAAATCCTGTAGCCCACTTATGACCTGAAGCAAAGTCCAGCAGTGTGGGTGAATCAGGTTAGTTAACACCTTGTCAGAAATGGAATAAAATAAAATATAAAATATTTAAAAAGATATAATAAAATAATAAATAAATAAACTTAAGAGAGGGAGAGGGAGAGAGAAAGAGAAAAAGAGGAAGAGGGAGGAGAAGCCCACTCCTGCACTTTCTGGTTGAAAGATGTGATCAGAGCAGAGTAGCTCACTTGTTCCTTTCCAAACTGAAAACTACACCCCACTCCTTAGTAGCTTTCCTGAACACAGTAAGCTTTTTGCATTTTAAGCACTATATTCAAGTTAAAAACTGCTTATTACTTCCAAGCAAACATTTGCAAATTAATTTCAACTGTGTAAGTGCCCAAACAAAGAGAGATCAATCCTCTGCCTAGCTCTGCTCAGTGACCCAAGGGGTGGGACAGGGAGGGATTGTCTGTAGCTAGATCCTGAACTAGCATAGCCTCAAAGACAGTTGAAGCAGCCCAGGATTTACTGCCATTTATGCAACAAGCTGGACTTTACAGTAGTGGTGGTTTGGCAGAGCATGACTCTGTTTTGCATTCTCTCTGCTGCAAAGGAGTTGGGTTTGTTGTGTTTATAATTGGGGAAGGAGTTCCCTTCTGTCTGAGGCCTTAATACACCAGTTAATTACATCCAGGACAAGCTCTTTTTGCACTGGAGTAGGGGCAAGGCTTCCTGGTAGAACTCAGACATTTTCTAGCACTTAGAAGCATGAAACCCAGATCCCATGTAGAAGGTGCACCACTCAAACTGCAACACAGATGATATCCTCTTGCATAGCAGGAGTGTGTGACATGTAGCCAAAGACCTTGGTTATTCCTGAGGTAGGAACCAGCCTTCTTGTCAGAAGTGGCAAACACCCAATCGCTTCTCTACAAATGCGGTCAGCAGAAGCTTTCCTTAAATTTGAAGTTACCAATGTATTGCTGCCCGAGAAATTCTGAAAGCCTTAGTCATGTATCTTTAGGGAAAGATACATGCAATTGGCCTCAGGACATTCTGAAGGATTGCTGCATGAATAAAACTACCATAAACTCCATTCCCGAGCTGTTTGTCTCTCTTTTTTGATAGAAGATTATTGTGTTTTGATGTGTTTGGGGGTTTTATTTTTTTTAACTCGCAGTTTTTTCTTTGCTTTAATTAAACTATAATCGTTTATTAGTCCCCTCCTCTGAAGTATTCCAAATATTGAGCTTTGTGTCACTGGGAGATCATTATTTCAGTATATGAGAAACTCACTGTACTAAGGCCTCTTTTAGCATAAGTTCAGATAAGAAGGCAGTGGCAAATAAGATCCCCCAGAGCTGTGCGGTGGTTTTGGCTGCATTCAGAAATGCCACTTGCACAGCCAGGAAAGCAGACAAAAGCCAATTCTCCACCTCCCTCTCACCTCCCCCCAGCTCCTATTACTGTGGCTATTAACTAGCTCCACATGCAGCCAGCTTGGGGCTAGAAGTGACAAGAGCCAGGGATGAACCAGCGAGTCCTCGCATCCTGTGCTTCATTCTAGGGAGCGATACACCCCTGTGCTGCACTGCCCAGCACCCCAGTTCCTGGAGCTGCCTTGTTTTCCTCCAGTGCAGTATATTAGTTAGTATTAGTTTGTATTTCAAACCTTATAAAAATAACTGACATTGCTTCTGGACTTGAAGCAGCCTGGCAAATAGACTTTTATTTTAATGGTCCTGCTCCTGTCAGATTTAAATAGGCTCTCCATGTATGGTGCAAGCCGTGTATCATATCAAATGATGGTTGATAATTAAAAGCTCACTACAAATAACTGAATGCACAGACATATACTCAACAATATAATCACAACGGCATCTGCAGCAACTACACTTGGTTCCTGACACCAAGTAGTACCTGAAGCTCTGGCTCCACTGATATTTTTGCCCAGAGTTCAATACCTTGGATACCTTTGCGCAGACTGGACTCAACCCTGCTAATAAACAGCCTTCTAGAAACCTGCCTGAGGATGGAATTTAGCAGAGGAGACACAGGCATCTAATTCCACTTGTGTGTCACTCGATATCTATGACACTTGTGTAGATCTGGTGCAGGAGTCCCTACCCTAGTGACCAGGCAGCCAGAGGCTGGACAAGACATCTGAGGACATCTAGAAAATCACATAGACCTACTTATAGGCACTGGCATTGCTCTCTAGTACACCTCATGGGTTATTATTGTCATTTAGGCTGACTTAGGCATTTAGACCTACCTTCTGCCTGTAAAACTTCAGTGAGGAACTCATTGGAGCTAAAGATACCCATGTCTGCTTTAAGGGTGTTTATAGTGCCTGCCTGAGCTGCCACAGACAAATTCTATAGATAATCTGAAAGAAAAGATTTGGTGTTTTCAATGTGCCCCTAAATCTTGTCCTAAAAGAAGTCTTTCCCAGTTGAATTCACTATATGTTGGGTGAAATCTTGGATACAGGCTGTAATTTAGTTTCTCAGTTTGTAAGTGCTGCCTGAATAGCTTTAAGATGTTACAGCCGTCAGTGTCAATTTATTCCAAAGGATTATAATCATACACTACAAGTCACAAAGATGCCACACTAAAGCCATGTTGCTGTGGGCTTCAGAATATTTTGGGCTGGGGATTTATTGGTTTAGTACCTCTTTTGTTCATTCTAAAACTGCTGTCATATTTTGAGTCTTACAGAGTAGTGGCTTTGCAAAGTTATGTTCCCCCATAAATTAAACTGCTTAGCAAAAGTGCTTAGTAATGATTTTACATTTTGGCTTAAACACAAACCTTTTTAATTTGTTGTATTGCAGTCTGTACTCCTTGTGGAGCTATCAGCTAATTTGTCTGCTTTTCTAGCTTCCCTTTTACTTGAGACTTTCATATAGTCCTTGAACAGTTTTGATTCTGCCTCCAGGATTCACTGAAAAAAAAAGGTCATTTTCCTCTGTCACAGGAAGAAAAAAAGATATGACTTAAAATGAACAAGTATCATTACACAAAAAGTCATCTCTGCACAGATTTTGTCAGATCCCATCCAAAAGCAGTGTTAAAAATACAGTGTGGCCCATATATGAATTTAATATAATGCCCCAAATGACATTAATACTTCTCAGGGGATTTGTGAGAACAAATTCATTAGTATTTGCATGATGTTTTCAGAACAGCCGTTCTCTTTTGCTTTGTTTTGCTAGTTATCTAAAAAGAAGGCTCACTATGAAAGCATAGACTCGGTCCCTTGGGAATGTAGTACATGTTGCATAAACAAGTGATTTTACGTGCTCAACTATTAAGACATATCTTAAAGGGGTTTCAAGACAGCTTTAAAAATCCAGTATTTTAAATCTGTGTTGTGGCCTGCACAAATACATGGATTAAGCAACAAAAAGAAAGAAGGGGGGGAATGTGATTTAATTTCTGAATGTCTATTTGCAGAAAGTTAAATTCTCTCAAAACATTGTCATAGCAAAGCACTCCTACTCTGAGTGCCCAATTGAAAAACAGCCCACTACTACACCTAGGGTTGTTCACAGTGTAGGTGCTACATCAATAATCTGCCGGGAGTAAGTACAACTGATGGAAAGCTGTCCTAATTCAAATTATCCTTGTTTTGGTTGGACAGCAACTTTAACAGCAACTCTATTTTTAACATTTAATATGGCATTAATACAAATAAATCATATAAGGCTTGTTCTTAATGGATTTGTAGCATGCATACATATCACACACCGTAATGTATTTCCAATTCACATTAATCATGGGAGGATAATACATTGGACAATAAAACACATTTTGGTCAGGTTTGTGCAAGTTTAGATTTGCTCAGCCCTGATCTCCTTTTCCTAGAATCATTCTCTACCTGATTTATGTTTCAACACTTTCCTAAGACATCCCTCCAGCCTCTAAGATTAAGTACACTGCTGCAATCCAGCTTACTATTCCAAGTGACTGCATGTCTGAATCTAGTATTAAACTCCATTTTAAGGCAATTTATGTTGCCAGAAAGCAATATAAAAGCTTTCATTTTCGCTTCATACTTATGCCCTATGAGTCTTGCCATTTTATGCCATTTAAATGAGAATTGCAAAATGGAACCTATTCACGCAAATCATACAACTTCTGTGCAGCCACACTCAAGGCAATACCCCACTCCCTACAAAAAAACAAACCAAAACAAAAACCAACAGCAAGCCATCAAAGCAGCTGCCTTATTGTTACAGGTATCTTCCTCCCAGTCAACTTCTGTATATCCCACAAGAACTAAATAGAGATGGACCTGATTCAGTACACTGCGAAGCAAAATCCACACTTCCAAATGCTGAGTTCACATATTCCCCCCCAACCTCATCTTTCTGCTATCCAGCCCACAGCCATTTGCAGGTTGGCTACTGCTGCTTTTCTGTTTCCCTACCTGCGAGGTGCAGATACCCAGCCTGGTGAGAATCTGGGGTGCACTTCACAGAGTGGTGCTGGTCTGGGCCATTGACTCAAATCAAGAAACCTACTGGTGTAAATGCATAACATGAAATAAATGTGTTCTCCTCTTCAAGGCATCCCTGTTTGTAAACAACTTGCTGTTGCCTGTGTAACTGAGATTCCATTTGAGCCTTCTGTTCTATTTGTCTCGTACCTGCAAGCATTAAAAATCACAAACACCAGGAAGCACACTGGAAGTGTTGCATGCTGGATGTATAAGCAACTTCACGTGTACTTGGATAAATCTGCGTGGGTTGGCTGACACAGCATTCAGCAACAAAAGGTTGGATCAGCTCCTGGCCAAGAAAAGCTTACCCTAACACCTGCAAGATTTCCTCTCACAATACCTCACCTGCTAGAATTGCTGCTTGTGGGTGATAAGGGTCTTGGCTATCATACAGTCTATTCTCCATGCAGCAGGAAATTTTTTTAACTTAATGTTTGTCTGGGCCCTAGCTTAACAGGCACAATGACCATTTTGAATTACTGTTATTTGGGAGACGAGCCTGTCTGTGATTCAGGACCCAAATAGTTGTGCTGTCATCATAGCTCTGCATAGACTACTTTACTGTTGACCTATTGTCAAATTAATACGCTATACTTGGAAATTTGGAAGGTTCCTAATGTAAATGTTCTCTAAGTAAAGCTGAAATCCCAGAAGCACACGTATCTTTAAGGACAAATGACCCAAGTGCCAGTCTAAGTACACCTCAGATTCCACTGATTAGCAATTGTCAAGAAACCCTAGCCACACTGACATAAATGGCAAAATTAAAACCAAAGCTGTTTCCCTCCCCTTGTTTGATATTTTAAGGCAATACATAGGCCTGACAGATCGGTACACCTTAGAGGTACCTAACAGGCATCAAAGTACAAAGACCCAGCCTCATGCTTAATATTAAGAATATTCCTCTACGGTTTTGTCTTTTTTTGTTTTGGGGGGTTTTGTTTTGTTTTTTGTGGGGTTTTTTTGGTTTTGTTTGTTTGTGTTTGGTTTTTTTGGTTGGTTTTTTTTTTAATAATTTAGAGGTATTTGTATGTATTTTAACCACAAAATTACTCGTACAGTACTGTTGTCACTGAAAGATCATCACTGGATTTCAGAGTACTGACTCAGGAGCTCAGTGAACAAATTAGGAAAGACAGAAGCACATATCTCATTTTGAGGCTATTATTTCATTAATCTAGAAAGGAGGAACATGGCAGAACCATTTGTCAGTCTGTTTTTCATATCAGGGTTTTTAAAAAAATAAAAATAAAAAAAAATTAAAAAAAAAATAAAAAAAAAAGAACTGGTCACAAAAACTGGGTATGTTTCAGGTTTACTGAAATGCAGTTGTACAGACCAAGACAAAGAAGTTCCCCGGTGCTCTGAAACAATCAATGTTTATATAAATTAGTTTGTGATCCATATTACTCAACTGTATCATTTCATTTTATTGAACACATTAATGTGAAATAAAGACCCACATGTTCATTGTACACAGACTAAATGCTCTTCCAGCAGAAGAGAAATAAAAAGTAATTAGAAGAATAGCTGACTAAAAGGATTTAAAATTTTATTGAGACCTCTGGCTTATATAATGCCTGCATTAAACGTTACTCATCTGAATGTTTTGCTCACCTCGTTCCTTTTGCTCAGATAGGAACAGAATGAACATAACAGCTTTTTAAGCATGATTAACCCTATATTATCATCAGAAAGAAAGGCAACAAGAAGTAGAATACATATGGCAGCAAAACAGGCTATCGTAAAATACTGCCCCAGGACTGTATCACTCCAATCTGAGTGAGTCAACAGCAAACAAGAAAGTATGCCTTGGATATTTGATCTATCCTTTTCTAATTAAGATGGAGGTGACCTCATTCTTGTTTCCACACACTCATGAAATTATTCTAATTTCAGAGTCAAGCAATGATCTCACAAGAGCCATGAAATGATTGCTTAGGGTTGATATATCCAGGTCAATACACTTTAAAGCTACATGCTATGTTATTACATTATTCATTAAAAAAAAAATATTTCACATTCCTTCCATTGATTTGTTATTATGTCAGCAATAGTATTGTTCAATACAGACATGCAGATTTCCGGAGATGTTTTCCTTTTTTTAATTAATAAATACATACATAAAAGTGTTTCTAATTCCCTATTCCTCACTTGCTTTTTACCTACAAGCCTTGAAAGCTTTGGGCCAAGTTTCAACAGATTTTTCCTTGTACCACTGGATGTAGTGGAGCTTTGCCAGTTCATATCAGTAGCTCTGTCAACCCTCCACTTCCAGTGAGAAACTGAAAGCCAGTGATGTTTAGTACCTTTTAAAATCCATTCTATGGGGAGAATTTTGTCATGAACAGTTGTAAATTCTGCTCCTTTCTAATGACAATAGGCCTGCACAGTTTAAATCAGCATACAATGAGCTTACTGGTCAGATAAGGTCTAAGTTATAGCTGTAGATTTGTCCTTCACTCTGGAAGAAGAGAAGGTTACACACTGACTCCTGAACTGGTACCACTGGTACACAGCTGCTCTTCTTTGCCTTCCTGTTGAGAAACTACAAGCCCATTGTAGTCATCAATCAAGTCTCCCAAGAGGCATGGAAAGAAGATATACTATTGCTTCAATTTCACAAAGGGATAACTGAGGAAAAAAATATTTTCCCAAAGTCAGAGAGGCCATAACAGAGCTGGCAAAAAAAAAAAAACCTCCACAATTTCCAGTCTTTTAACACAGAAGCTATCTTCTGATACTACTTATGAAAAGGCAAAAAGACTGTTGAAAAGGCTTTCCTCCTAGAAATGGGGATCTTTCTATAGATTCATAATTAAGAAAGAACACTAGCCCTTGGAAACAACAGCCACCTTGGAATCATATTTGTTTCAGTGAAGACTAGGTCAGGAATATCTTGTCCCTGCTACTGATAAGAAATCTGCATCATGGATTGCAATTGTTTGTTGACTTTTGCCCTAATAGTCCCAATTTTCTCATTTAAGTTTGAATCAGCTATTATACTGCCAAGAAGGCAAAATCACATTGCTGTTACTTGCAGTAGGAAAAAAAAAAAAAAACAACACAAAAAAACCCCAACCAAACCACATAAAACCTTGCACAATGAAGGATTTTGAAACGCTGTTTCCCATTGTCCCATTCAACCTATTTCAGAGCCAACAGTATCAGAAAGATTTAGAGAGCTGAAGAAACAGGGAGAAGTAGGTGCTGCTTTTAAAGGCTTTTTCAAACGCAGTGTTGTAATTGGAATCAACAGCATAGTCCAGCAATTCTGTCTCACTGATAAAAAACATGTGTGGAAATATCCTTCTCCAGGAGGACCAGATGTCCAAGGCAGTCAAGGATTTGCAAGAAATTGCCCCCATCTGCCTCTGTATCTCAATTTGCCTAACCTATTGTGCAGCAGCCATTTTCCAGCACAACTCCAGCACCCAGCAGAGATCTGCAGCAATTTTTAATAAAGCCTCTTACCGGCTGATGTTGGACTGTGGAAGGAGCTTCTTTCTTTCTATGTCTCCATCCTTTTTTTTTTTCCCCTCTATCACTAGGCTTATACAACAACTTCCTCAGGGGTCCTTGGAGAAAACAGGGGTTTTTTTTCTTACATCGGACCACAATACATTTAGTGCCATTCATGCAGTTGAATTGTGAGATGTGGTTAACTGACAGAGATGACTATGACCTCAGTGAGCTGTCCATTTACAGATGTGACCAGAGAGGTTTAAAACTCTAGTACTCCTCTATTACAGACCCATCCCTATACTGACAATTACTCAGCCCAACAGCGCGAATAAGCCAGCAACGGACCACAGTTATGCCAGACAGCTTTGTCAGCGTGTTTTTTAATAGTGGGATTCTAATAAGAGCTTCAGACAACATTTGCCACTTCATCCAATACCCTATCACTCTCCTTTTTCTACTTGGAGCCTTATTTATGCATGTTGGTGGTGGCATAACCCATGGATGGGACTTTTTCAGCTTGAAAATGAGATACTGTCATATATGTCAGAGGAGATCAAATGAAGCTTTCCAATATACTGCCCCAGAGGTATTAACTTCTTAGAGCGTCTCTCCTTTTCCCAAAGGATTGAAATAATCTGCCCAGAAAACATGAGCCTGGCAGTCAGCTCCAACTGTTTTAGTAGAAGACCGGGGGAGATCCTGGTATTATTTAATAACTGCAGCTTCTGGCAAGGGTTTAATATGCACATTTAAGCACTGTACTTAGCTTCATTTGTCTGCATGCTTGCTTGGATCTGTGGGGCGCTGAAGTACAGCACAAAATGTGGTTGCATCTCCTCTGAGAAATTCTCATTCTCTCTGCGTCCAGCCTTAACTAAGAATCATTATTTTTTCACCTGAGGCAGGTTTCTCCTTTACAAAGCTAACAATTTTATAATTGTAAATAAAGAAACAGAAATAATCAGTGGTGCAAGTAATACAGCAGCAATAGGCCCTTTAACTATCAAAATGTCATCTGAAGGCTGCTGTTTTCTCCACTTGTAGCTCCACAGGGCTGTAATTTGCTTCAGAAATTTGGTTACAACAGATGAGAGTGGAGGTTTCTCCAACTAAGCCAATGGAATCATTTTCAAATATCAGTCCTAGATATTATTCCACAGACCACATATGGCAAAGAGAACGCTAACATGAAAGATGAAAAAACCAGTAACAAAAGATTTGCCTATATGAAACAATTTGTCTCTATACTTAATGACTGTAGGTGTGATATAAGTTATGACTCGGAGTTCAGTAGAGTGTAATGTCACGAAGGAATTCTGTAATGCAGCCTTTCCTGTGCTACGATGACCTATTTTTTTTCACTGGGAGTCTTGCAACAAAAAGAAACACTATTACCTTAAAATACCCCCAAGAGAATTTTATATCACACCTACAACCTGGTTTAGAAATGCAGAGCAATATGTTTTCTGCATAAAACAGTGTATGACAAGTCTAGCAGCAAGAATAAACCTGAATCAGACAGTAACTGGAGTTGTCAGGAAATGTCCTTTTCCTCCACAAACAGGCAGAAGTCACCTCTCCCTCCTATGCCTGCTTCTCTTACACGTGCACACAAACATAGAAAAAGTGCTTACGAGAGCTGCTTCAGACAGCTATAATAAATCTGCAAAACCCACTAGTCCTTCCAGCACCACAGAAGCTGCTGAATAACTGCTGATCCAGGAGTGTCACGGACAGTGTTCGGTGTACCAGGAACAACAATGCAGAGCATATTTCTATATGGCTAGTTGATACATGTCATATATGTTGGATAAGTCAAAATACTAGAATTCACATGTTGCTCACACATTAAATAAGGTAGGCTCATAGAATTGCTTTTGAACTGTAGCAGAGTTCATAATAGCCTCACAACAGAGAAGACATCAGTAGAGGAGCTGGATTAAGAATCATAGGATCACAGAATCATCCAGGTTGGAAAAGCCCTTTAAGATCATCTAGTCCAACTATTAACCCTACTCTACTACATCTACCACTAAGCCATATCCCCAAGCACCACATCTATACAGCTTTTAAACATGTCCAGGGATGGTGAATCAACCCCCTCCCTGGGCAGCCTGTTCCAGTGTCTGACAACACCTTCAGTGAAAAAATTTTTCCTAACATCCTGTCTAAACCTCCCCTGGTGCAGCTTGAGGCCATTCCCTCTTGGTCTATCGCTAGTTACTTGTGAGAAGAGATAGACCAGCGCCTGCCTCTTTACAACCTCCTTTCAGGTGGTTGTAGAGAGCAAGATCTCCCCTCAGCCTCCTTTTCTTCAGACTAAACAATCCCAGCTCCCTCAGCTGCTCCTCGTAAGACCCGTTCTCCAGACCCCTCACCAGCTTAGCTGCTCTTCTCTGGACCCACTCCAGCACTTCAATGTCTGTCTTGTATTGAAGTGCCCAAAACTAGGTTTCTAAAATCACAAGAAACACACTAGCAACACCAGTCTCAGCTCCAGCATGTACTCAAGAAATGGGCTTACTATATGTGCAGCCAAAGGAGGCACCTCTGCAATGCAGTCATTAACATCTCCCTGCCCAGAAGGCCACAGCAAGCTGAGAGAGGGGCCTTGAGCCTCTTGTCTCTCTGAAGCCAGTCAGTGAACACCAAACACTGGTTTTGAGAGCTCTAAAAAAGAAATACCAACCTCACTGTGAAAATTAAAAGAACAAATAAATCTTCATCTAGATTCTGCATTCAGCTTTGTCTTCTTGAATGCTAAGGAGGAACACTAGAAGAAAGAAATGAGCTGCTTCACATAAAACACATATTACAATAGATGCATCAATAAACGCCAGGAAATCATTTTGTTAGCATGAAGACTGTAAAGGTATTGATTAAAAGGGAAGGAAAATACTGATCTTTATGTCATCTGTGTATGTGCTTCTTTAATAGACTTCACACCTAAAGATGACACAAAAATGCATACTGAAAAAGTGTATGTCAGTACTAGCCACTTACTGCCACACTCACAAATATTGTTAACATTCATCTTTTTATCTTCAGGTTTTAAAACAGCCTTAACTAAAAAGCACACAAATATTATTTTTAGAGAAAATTATTTATATACAGTTAGTTGCAAATGTAAAAGAAAACATTCACTCTTTTCTGCATGAATTGAAGACATCTGGATTATTTTATCCTCCTGTCATTGTCTGGCCGTGATACTGTTGAATACATGAGTGTGGGGATTGCCAGAAATTAATTCAATTGTAGAACTTGCATTATATTAACAAACTGGGGAAAAAAGGGAACATAAATCATTATTTCCTTCTCTTTCCCTACCCCCTGCTTTAATAAGTGAAATGTCAGGCTTCTTGTTCCTAACTCATTAGAGAGGTTTTAAGCCTTGCTAGTTAGAATTGCATTATAACTTCAAGGTTTGGTAGTACCCTGAGGTTGGCTGAAAAAAGCTGTGTTTTGAAAGGGTTAATTTTTGGACCACACTATAAAAGGCAGCAATAAAAGCTGTAACTCTGTTCAAAAGGAGACTAGCACTTAAAAAGGAGAAAAAAAAAAACCACTATGGAGTAAAAACACAAGCTTATAGAGGTCTTGAAAGAAGATGGACCTCCTTCCATTGTAGAATATCAGTATGCTATTCTAATTAATCTTCATTATTCCTAACTATGGTTAGCTTATCTCAACCCAAAAATATGTTTTATTGATTGGTTAGCATCAGTCACAATTCTCTCTGCTTCTCTTTGCACTTTATACTTTCGGTGCACTGACCCTCCAGCTTGATCAAAGTGTTTTTTTCTTCAAACAAATCACATTTAATCCTTGGCTATTCTAAAGCCAACTTTTGAATCTTTAGCCCACAAGACTAATCCACAGCTATAATATTGGTTACATTGTTTGAACTGTATTAAAAAAAAAAAAAAAAGACAAACTATTTTTTTTTCTTTTTTCTGACACAGAGAAGTAACCAAATCTAACATATACCCTGTTTGCAATTTTCATCCAATAGTTGCTAGGCAATTTGCCTGGCAATGACGTTTTAAGAAAGTAAAGCCCAATCTGCTCAAGGTCAGGTTTATGGTGAACCTTGCCCAATCTGGTCACAATTGCAGTGACTTCACAGAGCTGATGGAGCAGGAGGTAGCTACAGTTACTGTTGAGGCAATCCCAAAACACAGACATTCTAACTTTATATCAGAAACAGCAGATTTCTGTGGTCAAGACTTTTCAAAATAATAATCAGCAAGAAAGCAACAGCTTCAAGGGTTTGTGAAAATGCATGACAATACATGGATTGGTCTCCAGTTTTCCTCCTTTCCTACAGAAAAGAACACACAGTTGGGAACAGACTGAACAAAGAGCAGCATTTCTGTGTAGGTATGCTGATGTGTCAGGGCAAATCAGGAACATTTAAATACTAGGCACCAAGAAATATTTTGTCCCATATTCAGGACTTTGTTTTGATTTAATAAAGAAATCATCAAGTGGATATGATTTAGAAGTTTGAACAACAGACACACTGGTTTAGGTGATCAAAGAAACCAGCCTGCCACATGCAGAATCAGTCCCTGCCCTCACTAGTCCCCAACTTTCCCCCTACAGGAATTGCCTACTTCTTTCACTAACAGGCATCCAAATAATACCAATGAAAGTCAGTGTATATTGACTGGCTCTAGACCTGCAAAATATCCTGCTTCAGTGTTTTCCAGGTCCAACACAACCTGCCTATTTAACATCTTCCACTTGGGTCTTCCCACAGTCCTTAATATAATCCTACCAGGCTCCTTCCAGCGTTCCCTACCCACAATGGCTGTTATGTGCCTATTAAGCTGTCTTATTTCCCTGACCCAGAAAGAAGCAAAGATAAGATTATTCTTTCTTCCACAAGTCTTTTTTTGATCTGCAATACATGATTTGAGAAAAGAGCAACGAAAAGCTGGAAGCTGAGGTTTATGCTACAGATTTTCCAAGGTATTTGAGTTTGTGAATTTTCTTTCTATTAAAATGAGATTCTCAGAGATGCTCACACAGCTGTAATAGCCTCATGCCTAGTTTTTTAAACACAAGGTTAGTTTTGTAAGTCACATTAGTGGAATAAAATTGTCACATACTAATCAGCAGCAAAGACCCAAATAGTAGAAGTTCAAGTGACACAACTGAAGCTAGGCAGAGACTGTATACAATTAATTGCAAGTTGAATTCCAGGATACTCAGGGAAAAAAAAAAATAGCAGGTCATGAAACAATAATATTCTGAAGAGCAGAAGCTAAGTCATTACAATCTGAGAGCAAATACTGAAAAAATCATTCAGAAAAATCATCTTTGGCTGAATTAGTAAAATTCCAGCATTTGTAAGCACAGCAGCAACTATTCTCCCAGTATATTCTGTGCAGGGAGAAATGAAAAGTCAGAGAATGAAAAAAGAGTATGAGAAGAGTGTGACATAAACCTGTTAGGAATAAAAGGAGCCTCAGCATCATTGAGTGATCAAAAGCCTTTCTTTGGAAATTTTTTCAAGAAAATAAAATAAAATAAAATTTAAAAAACCCACCACCAAAACAAAACAAACAAGGAAAAAACCCAACATCTTTTAAGTTCTCTATCACTTTTGGACATTTGTCTTGTTCAAAAAACAGACAAGAAGAGAGCCAAAAGTGCTTATATGCTAGTAGCCATTTTCTGGTAGCAGCCTGGGCTTTGGATTTGCAATGTATACGGGGAATTAATTCTGTCCCAGTAAGTCCATGAAAGAATAAAGAAAAGGCAGAGGATTCTCATATATACTCATTTATATTTTATCATCACAATGCTAATATTTTTATCTTATCACCGTAAAGATCTCTAGAGCTGCAGGCATTTACTGCTAGGAATGAACAAACAAATTCAGGTTATATGAAGGTAACTTGAAAGTTACCTCAGTGTTTGTCAAGCAGTTTAAAACTCCAGAAGACACAGCTATTTAATGTCTCATGGGGATTTGATTTGTTTATTCAAATTTTTCACTTGTTTATGGAAATATTTCTTTGGGACCTAAAACTGACATCCCCAAATTCAGCAAATATCCCTATTTTACTAGTATTTCTGATTCATCCATAGCCAAGAATTGATAGAAATCTCATTAATGAAATGTATTTTTCTCCCGTTATGCCCCACCTTTTTTGAACCAATTGTAGGGAGAACATCTAACAAACAAGACAATGGCCTGGAAGCGTGTAGTCATGAGAGATCTATCACTAGTTGCTTTTACAGCTTAGCTCAGCTCCCAGTTTTTAAAGAATGCTTATCTTTCCTTAAGGGTTTGCTCTGGGCATTAGCATAGAGTACAGGGCATCTCAACCCGCATCTCTATTGCTCATGAAGCACCAGTTTTTCATAGTGACTCATTAGCTACAAACCCTCTACAAATAAAAGTCACAGGTAAAAAACAGAGGTAAACAGACACTGGTACAAGCAGATACCTGCATATTATGGGGTATTTTGCTAGAGAGAAACACAATTTGTACATGCAAACGGATGTATTTCAGGACAAGCTAGCATTATATGCACAGACTGCAGTTCAAACAGTCAGTGCCTAGTTAAAGCAAAATTGGCATGATCTGGCACATCAAAACCACAAAGTTTTGTACCACTCTGAATGGGTGTCCTCACAGTGTGAGTGAACTTACCTGGTCTTTGTATTTAGATGCTGCCGTTGTTAATGATGACATGTTGATTCTTCACATTTGGATCAAGTATGGCTTCTTTCAAAGGTTCTGGTCTTCATTTTAGCTAAAGCTGCAGTGAACCTTAGAGCTATGTGCCCTTCAGTTTTGAGTTTAACTTCTAATCAAAAGCTGAAGAGGTATGACTGGCTCTGCGAGTTGAATCCAATCCACATGATTTCAGTGTGTTCTGACTGAAGATTCTGGGTTTTGGTCTATTTTCTTCCTCCTTGTGCCAAAGTTTTGACACATTGACAAATATCAGGGACACACTGAGGCTCCACATATGGATGAAAACCAGGGACAGATGGGAGAAGGAGTGCCAGTACAAATTGCTGAGCAAGAAGTAATGCTTAATAAAATATAATGCATTTATCTATAATACTATATTTTTTATCATTTTCATCTCAAAAGGATATTCATCACAAGATGCATTTGATAATTTCTCTTCATTTACAGTTTTGTTTGTTTACAGTAGTTAGCAAAACAAAACTTAACATTGTTGTGTTAGGACTTTTTTTTTAATGGAGAGCCCTCTTGTTGACCCAAGTCATTGATATTTACATCCATGAGATATAAGATCACAGCAGCTGAGTAAGATATGAAGGATGTGTGCATATTCCAAGCCATTTATATGAACATATGGCTTTATGTGTATTTTGCGTATGGAACAAAAAATATCAAGATTTACCCCTTTCAGAATGGCCATTTACTTAAGGAGCCTGATTATAATGGAGCTACTCCAAGGGATAAAGAAAGAGCAGGAATAAAAAGCCAGTTATGCTTTCCAGACTTCTTTCTAGATTTTTCCCTCTTTGGTCAGTGAACTGAAATCCCATTTCCTATCTGTCAGCTTCCATCTAGTGTTTCTGTCAAAGGAAGCAGATATTTCATATTGTCCAAGAAAAGATTAACATCTACTCACATGGAGAAATTTCTCTCTTGCTATTTCCCACCATGTGCAGAATTACCTAGCTCACTATTTCCATGTCTGAACAGCTCCTTTAATGTCATACTCAAGAAAATCAAAACAGACTATAACAATTGTTCTTTACTCTTTCCTAGCTTATAAGAAGCACAGCTTAACTCATTTGTAGCACACTTACTTTGGTTTGCACAACATCCCACGTAGCACGGCTGCTCAGAAGAGAAAACTGAAATAAAGAGAATGCATTTGTATGAAAAATCAGGGGGAGAAGTGGCTCACTGAAATTCAAAACATCAAGTACTGCGACAGCTGCTGCTCTTAACAGTATTGCAACCCCTGGATCACCATGAGGTTGCTCAGGGCATCTGCACTGAATTTCCTGGGTTACTGTAACATATTACAAGGATGTGCTTTGATGTGTCCCACATAAATGTCCTCACCACCACACCCTCTTCCTTTCCCTCCACTCTCCACCTACTCCTGGCCCTAGGATCCCGCGGCCCACAGCAATGTCATGCTGCATGCCTTCCTGCTCACATGAGCAGCAGTTGTCAGAGAAATGAATCCAAAAGAAACAGTCAATAAAAACAGAAACAGCTGTAACAATTTTACATGGCATGGTTCTGATTTCTGGGTATATCCTCCACACACATGCTTTCTTTTTCTCTTTTTCTTCTACCTTTCCCATGTATCAGGATTTTGCATCATATTCTGGAAAAACATTCATTAGGAAGGGTACAATTCAGCGGAGAAGATCTGCCCACAAATTTTGTCATTCAGAAATGGGTGCTGTTTAGATATCCTTTTATTTTTCAAAAGAAGTGACAAAAAAAAAGGAAATCACAGAATCATAGATGCACTACAGTTGGAAAAGACCTTTAAGACCCTCAAGTCCAACCCTTATCTAACTCTGCCAGGGCCACTACTACACCATATCCTTGAGCACCACATCCAGACAGCTTTTAAATACATCCAGAGATGGTGATTCAACCACTTCCCTGGGCAGCCTATTTCAGTCTTTGATAACCCCTTCAACAGGGTAGTTTTTCCTAGTGTCCAACCTAAAACTTCCCTGGAACAACTTGATGCCATTTCCTCTTGTCCTAAATAGATAGATGGGTAGAGAGAAGAACAATTACTAGTGGGCAGAATAAAAGGGGACTATAGGTTCTACAGGCAGGTGTAGATTGTTACAGCAAGAGGTCTGACAATGTTTTAAAAGCCACTGTCTCCACAGCCTTGATTCTGCTGCATTAACACCCGCCATCGGAAGGACAGGTTGTTTTTGTTGGCTCCTGGACTGTACTTCTTTATGTTAGAAGCATCTAAACAGACTTTACTGAAAGATTGTGCCATTTACAGGAACACAAGGAGCCTCAGAGTTATCCTACTTAGTTTTCAGACAATGAGTGATGTCTCCTCCTAAGCTAGGAGCTATCTCCCGTTACCTCTCTTAGATGGGTTCTTGTGATATCGCTCTCCACTGAACACAAAAAGAGCCCAGAGCACCTGGGCTTTTAACACAGTGTCTTTGCTGAACATAGGTGATAGAAAGAAATCGTCGTGATCCATCTAGAGAATTTAATAAATGTATTAGCAAACACAAAACTCCTTAGGAAGGAAGTAGTACGTTTGAAAGATATCATTAAAAAACTAACAAATCTTGCAATTTTCCTGCTGCTTTTCAGCCAGGGAAGGCGTGACCCTCTCATAGTGGACAGGGTAATTTCTGGATTAGTTGTCAAGGGCAGAATAGACTATTGGTGGCACGGATATCAGTTCACAGCAGCCATTTCAGAAAGTACCCACAATACCTACTCTTCTCTCTGATTGCACTGCAGACATACCATAAAACTTTATAACTATCTTGAGTATTTATCTGACATCAGACTGCATAGGGAACTCACAGGATTTACACTAGATCAACGCACAAAATCCCTCCTTTATTCTCCCCAGAAATCCATTTTCCCAGTGTAGGAATGTAAAATAAGATAGAGATAAATTTAAACCATCCCTTACTATATTTTCAGGGTTCTAAGCAAAGGAGGAAAAAAAAGTGATTGAAGCTATCTGACTTGCTTCAAGGTTTTAGCTGATGTTAAAAAAAAAAAAAAAAGTGAACAGATGGTGTGATGACATGCACCTATTTTTCCTAAATGTTAAAATCCTCACCAGAGAAACAAAAGATCTGCATTCAGTTCCTCACTCCTAAATCTACAGTTCCCAGCAGACCACCCTAAATACTGCGTCACGAGGCATTCTAAAAGAGCTTTTCAAAATAGCCATTAAAATACTAACTGGCAAGGTTATCACACCTTCCAGCTGAGCACCTACATTATATTATCCTGTAAATTAATTTTAACTTGGTAATACAGCCATATCACTCAGCCTTACCATCAAGATATGAGTCCCTCATTTAAACTCACATTCTCAAGCAGTGGCAGAAAGGACTTGAACCCAGACCTCCACAATACTTGCTTTCTTAACCTCTAGACTTCAGAAGAAATGAAAATGCCACCTCTCATTCAGGAAAAGAAAAAAAAAAAGTATTTTATTATTCAAAATGCTTAGAAGCAAAATGAAAAGCTGAACTTTTAGTAGTAATTTTTAAATACGTACAAAAGTTTAGTTGAAAGGTATAAGCTTCACATGGGAAGGATTTAGGTAAAACTGAAGGATGTTAATATGCCCAAGGACTGACCAGGTCATTGAAGTGACTTCAAAAAATCTGTGGAACAGCAAACTGCACACAACACAGTTTCAGTTTTCAAAAGTACTCCAAAACGTGGTCTAAACCTTTGTGGTCTGGAGGCGTCATGGGAGTAGCTTTTCTTTCAGGTTACATTACACCTTCTCTATTTCTTTTTCAGTTAGAATCTGGAATGCTCAAGAGAACAAAAGATAAAGAACAAACCAACTCTTTTCAACTCTTTCCATTAAGGACAATTTTAGCTTTAGACAAATACAGGGAATCTCACTTCACACAAACTTCCAGCGTGTAACTGAGAATTGTGACCTAGGCTGAAAAAAATTAAGAGAAATAGAGGGCCAGTTTCTGCCCATAGATAATTAACTAAGTCTCAAATGTTTGAATGAAAACAGAATTTGTACCAGTATTTCCAAAACCTGCATTTCACATTAAGTACTTTTTAAACCAGAAGCATCCCTGTTGTGCTTCTTTCTTCCAAGGTTTTTTCAGCTGTGTCACTGAAGCCAAATATGGTGTCTCTCAATAAATCAGCCATATTTCAGGCTCTTATAATTGCATTACATTACTTCATCTTTCCTTTAAAATAATACTAATGTGGGCTATTTTCTGTTCAAACCATTTGCATGTAACTAATGAGTTCAGTATGTCTGCATTTTGCTGCTATACCCGAGGAGTTTAACAATACAGTGCTCAAGGAACACAAACACCAGACACGCTAAAACTGCCAGCCCTTCTCAGGTACCCTGTGGACAAGCAGCTACCACTTACAGATCCTGTGGTATTTACAGCAAGAGAGAGGAATAATGCTGGGATTTCAACCAAATACTTCCTTACTCTGTTCGATGCGTCCCGGGGGCCAGACTATGTGAAGGCTTTGGTCAGGTGCTAAACTGTGTGATGCTGGCCTCTATCTATTGTGATCTGATGGCGTAAATTAATTTATCCACTTATTCATGTATTAAGCAACCAAACAAGAATATTCAATAAAACCAAAGGAATTTAGGGTGGGGAGTGGGAATTACCAAAAACTAACCTGGAATACAAGCTCCTATCTTAAATGCTTTGTTAAAGTAACCATCAGGCATAACCTGCTAACTCACAAAGGTCAAAACAGAGAAGTGATTACAAGGGTCCCTGGAGTGCCCTTGAACTGTGGTGTCATATTCAAGTCTGACCACGACACACTCTGCATCACCACCAGGAGCTCACTTCTGTCAGATGCCAAATCAGAACAGACAATGCAGGTTCATGATGCTTGTGCTCTGATTTTAAACAGCCTCAGAATTCCACAATATGCAAAGCAAGGACAGTGAGAAGAGAAGAGCTGGGCTCTGGGTTGCTGTGAGAAGAGCTGGGCTCTGGGTTGCTGTGAAACATAGGCAGTGCATAAGCAATTGAGATATGAAGGGATGTCCCAAAAGGAGAACCTAAGCTTGGACTGTGGTATCCTGCATGTTTAGGCAAAACAAAGTGCTTTCACAAGTTGGCTGCAGTACTCCCTTATTTTTTTTCAGGACAGTTTCATGAGTTTGGCAGCATGAGATAGGGGACAAATGATTAGAACAGAAATTGTCACAGGTCCCACACTTCCTAAGACTGAAGCACTTTTTGGTCTGCACTCTTCGCACAATAGTGCAGCTTCATAGACAGATCATTTGTGGAGAAGAATCCTTGCAGCCAGTTGTAAATTCTACCATCCTGTGCTTGGGGCATAACTGAATGGCAGTCCTCAAAGGGTCAAATTTATATTACTGTTTCTTCCCAGTACACATTGATAAATACTGTTATATTGCCTGGGCTGTCTTTTGAAAGAGCAGGTGACACTAGAGGCTCAAGAGGCTAATCTGGGGATGTAAGAAACATTTCAGTTCTGGCAAGCCATCACCGATATGACTGCTTAATTTAGTATCTGCTAGAATGGTGGGGCTTTTCTCTATATAGCATACAAGGCAGAGCCCAAAAGCAGCAATAAATTCTCAGGTACATAAAGTGAGCAGAACTCAGCCCAATAATGAATAAGTATAGCAGTCCATGGTCATTTCTGCACACCAAGCTTGGCAGGTGCATCATACAGTCACTCACCAGGCCTGGTTTGATATCCTCTAAAACTGAGCTAGCCATCGAGATCAAGCTAGTTATCTAAGAAACATCTCTGTCAGGAGGAAGGAGGAAACAAAAGAACTCAACCCACCATGAGAGAAGTCTGAGATGAGTAGGCTGAATTGTCCCCTGGGTGTGCCTTGTGAGCATTACAGAGAAGTAGAACTTCCTCAGATGAGATAACCCATTCCATCATTGAAGAAAACGAACGTGCAGACAGCAAAATGAAGCTGTGATCGCAAAGTAGAAAAGCATAAATATGTGCAAGAATTACTCAGTCTCACTTGGCTAAGTATAACGTTGAAGATGTGGCCTTTGCCACGAGCTAGTAACCGCAGCCACAGGTTTCAGGAGCTCTTGTGCTTTGCCCATTTTGAAGCCTACAGCAGTACTCTGACTCTGCTAGCAGAGTAGCTAGTTCATGCTTGTCACCTCCCCAGTCTGCAAACACCACCACTTCAATTTGTAGGTGGCTGTTCAGGGATGCAGGGAGAAATTTTTAGTCACTATGTTTTTTGTTTTTTCACAGCTTTATTAAGCTTTATGGTCAAAGCACAAGTATTTTTAACAAAACTGCTGTAGCTCCAGTTGTTGACAACTGAGTGGATTTTTGAGCACATGCAATTTCTTAGACTATTAATCAAAGATAAATACTTCACAATAAAATATGTATGTTTAGATAAAATCACATTCTGCAAATGGGTTCCCAAGGCCAAATAACAAATAACAGAGGTTGGAAAAACAGCCTGATGGCTCATGCACATTTGGACAAAGATACTATTTTCACATAAGAATCTAATAAAATGTGAAAGGCAGCTCTGTGTATATTCCTGTAAAAGTAACAGTGGCAGGAGAAAAGGGAGATGCTCGTTCCTCTCAGGGAGGGCCCCTTGATCTTTAGACTGCTTTTGACCTTCAGTGAAACCTGATCAGATGAGATCACCATTGCTACTCTACTGCAGATGGGAATCAGCTCAGCCTTGGATGTGTCTTAGAGGTCTGTCAAGTAGTGGCAGTTTGGAAGGATAGTCCACAGTGCTTGAAAAAGATTTTAAATGTCTCATTGAAACACCCTGAGTAATACTCATTAGAGAAGGAGACTTTTAGGAAAGACCCAGAGATTGCTGTGAGAAAGTCTCCTTTTCAGCTGCATGAGGCTTGGCAGGTCTGAGCTCAGCTGCACTCCTATAACTTTCAGTGCCAAAGATAATAAATAAATAATATTAGTTCTGCCTAAAATGGTAGAGAAATCTCCTATTCAACAATGAGATTCCCTTCAGAAAATAAGGGATGACTCACAGGGCAAGAAATCTGTAGCTGTATTTCAAGTCATGCTCATATTCTTCAGGATTGCTAAGTGATCTTCTCCCTTGGACTTTGAGAGTGTCCCCTCTCCCTCATGGCCATAGAGAATTTCTGAATAACTCTCCCAAGATTATCTACGACTGTGCCCTGGCTCTTGACAACATTCCCTCCATTTTGCATCACATTAACCCAAACATGTTTACCTTCAGGGCAAGGTGTAAGGTTCATCTATTCACTCAGGTTTATGCTAGTGGAATGAATGCAAGGCCTTGACGATGGGTTTGCTTATACAAGGAAAGTAGGGTGTGAATTTACAAGCTACAGTGTGAATTTACACCATGTTGGCTGCTCCCTGCATGTGTACTTTTACATGCAGTTGAGGAAGCCACTTCATACAAAGGAACTCTTAGTGTGCACTCTCAATGTCCATTGAGTGCAGAGCAGCTAATGCAACGTCATTCCACGTCTTAGTTTACTGCTAGTAATTTACCTGTATAGACAAGCCTTTGCACTGTGAATTGGCCTGACTTCCAGAAAGCAATGGCCAACAGTTAAAACAGTCCACTTTCTGTAAAAACTCTACAGGAATAAAGGTTACCCAAAAGAAAGCATTGTTTCCCTTAATTAATAATTGTATTTTTGTTGTTATACATGTACCTAGGTAGCCACTATTAGAGGTGAAGTTAATTTGCCTTCTAAACAAGTTTTACTAAAGAATCAATCGTTCTGGTTTGCACAATTTAGGCAGTATAAAAATATCTGGAATTTCTCCTCACTTGTACAGCAGTATTTCTCTACCCAAGGAAAGTGCACATTCCAAGAATCAGCACACAAGCTGACACACGAGATGTCAAATTTATATTCAGTCCTCTGTGAGCTCAGAGCAACTTGTTGGCATATCTTAAAACGTGCAGGTACCTTTGTACCCCTCTGATTAAATGCCCACCTGACATACCTTAATAGAGTTGCATCTGCTTCAACATCAGTCTACCAATTTATATAAGTAAGAGTACAGCCTTATTTATTTTCCAGGGGGCACAGTAAGGTAAGACACACTTGTTTTTCATGACATTTTCTTGCTAGAGCCCAAGTAAAAAAGTCTCCTCTTTAAAACAGACTGCATCAGAAAGAAATCCTCTCCTACTCCCAGTTAATTCAGGCTAAATTCTTAGTAGGTCAACATCCACTTCAGGGGCTTCCAAGTGCATGTTGTCTCATCTGTGTTTGTCTTCAAAATTATAAACTCCTCAGGGTATGCTCTGTGCTTATCTGCGTCCTGGTCAGTGCTGATCACATCATCAGAGATTAGAAAATAATTCTTACCATTAACAATAATAAATAATATGTGGCAAGATGTTCTCACACTTGCTTTTTTGCTTGTGAAGCATGGCACAGGAGAAGACGTCTTGGAATGACCTGGCAAGAGTACTGGCAGGATACTGAAAGGTCAGGTCCCTAGAGAAAAGACACTTCAACACCCAATCACCACACTATGGGCAAGCAGTTCTCATTGAAGCCATTCAGTTTGGAAGAGTGATACTCTTTCCCTGGACTTTTCTGTATGCTGGGCTTTCCCTTCTCTCCTCCCTGTGCAGCGAGCCAGCTGGGGTAACTAAAGTGCACTAAAGTAAAATAAACAGATCTGCAAAGTGCTGAGTCCAGTGATTTTCCCCAGGAGAATCTGCACAGCTCTGAGGCTTTACTAGGGATTGTAATTAACACCTGACTGAAGCATGTTTATGAACAAAGTCAGGGAGGGAGAGCGAGCAATATTTTAGCCTTGAACCGAATGGTTTTGAATTGACTCAATTTTATGGGCTATTTTGGCAGTGGCCATGATTGAGTATAACCCTGAAATGAAAAGGAGCTTGGGGCTTCTTGCCACCTCCTCCTCCCACCCTATCTAGCTCTCCCAGTACAAAGCATGTGTTTCCATTTAATACTGGATAAGAGTCAACTGATGTCTGGATTCTAATTCAAATGTTTATTCGTCTGTGGAATTATTAACATTATTTTTCAGTTAGGTGTAGCTTGCTTCTACCTCAGATTAATAAAATCCCTTCTCCATTTCTTATGAACACATTACAGCCTCAGATTCTTGAGAAATGCTCTATCATCACCTAAATTCAGGCTGTACCCTATTTCTAATCCCCTCTCCTTGCTTATAGACCAAATCCTTCAAGTTCTTCCAGAATTAAAAAGAAAAATTTCCCATGGGCATTAGCAATGAGTTTACCAACAAAAACTAAGAACATCGTGGGCTTAATCCTTCACTGATTTCCATTATTTTCACATCAGAATGGCTCCGTGAGCACACCCACAGTATTCTCTGTGTCTTCCAGGAGGAGTCTGTGTTTTCCTCTTTGTTTTAGACTGACCTTAACTCAGCTATGTAAACTCAGTTTACTTCAGGATCTACTTCTAGATTAGGCTTAGGACAGAATTTGGATTTTTGCTTCAAGGTTCACCAAGATGAAGTTGGAGTTTAAACTTCAGAGTACCCATATTTTACTAGCTTTCCTATAACATTTAAAATCACAGAAACCTGCTATGATTAGCAGATTAATCTCCACCATCTTCAGTAACTTGCCTTGCTATATACCATGCCTATAAGCAGTACTACCTATAAAACTGAGTCTGAGCTCCTTTAATATTCCATACAGTCTAGTCAAGTGTTCTGTAGTAAGACAACATGTGTACTGTCTGTCCAAGTACAGCACTATAATAAATACACAGCAGACACTGGTGTAAATACTGCTATTGGAGCAGCACCTCCTATGAGTAACTCCTAAAATCCCAGCTTTAGACCTGCACTACACAGAGCTCACAGTTCTTTATATAACCAGGAAAAACAACAACTTCAAAAGAAGCAGGATGCACCACTCCAGCAACACCTGGGCCTTTCTGCTTTCTGTTGACAGTTTGTGGAAAGTATAGTATGTAGTTTTGGTAGCATCCTGTTTGTTCCACAATGCATTGTTTTATTTCCTTTTCTTTAGTGAACTGTTTTGTTTTGGGTTTTGTTTTCCTTTTTTGTGTCAGACATCCTAATTTATTCATCTGGTTTTTATTATTTTACTACAATTTTACGGTATTGTTAAAGACAAAGTATTTTCTAAGGAAAATATGCCAAAGGACAATAAAAGTACACAAATTCTCTGCCCTTCTGCTCAGCAAGATTTAATCCTGCTATATATGGCACAGCTAAATGAGTCAGAATGTCAAATGAATCAAAATTCTTATCTTCGTACAGTAGAGACAGAGTGCAAAGCACTATCTGCGTATACAGTACTAATAAAAACTAAACTAATAAAATAAAATATCCTAATAATTTGATCAAATGGCCATTTTGCTTGGTGTTTCTCCAGGTCACTAAGAAGATTTCCAGGCATTTGGTCAAATGACTGACACTATAATCAGAATGATGGTAAGCAGACTGCCTATTTTATAAACAAACTACACAGTAATGCTTTTTCTTTTTTCCAAAAAACCAAGTTGAAATGATTGTGGCATTTCTATGCCACTGGACAGGTCTGAGTAACGTTAGGGAAATATTTTCCTTGAGCTTAGTTAAAGGCTACCAATCTACTCATTATAATTAGTGAGAGCTTCAGTCTGGGAAGCTTAGTACTGTAAATCTGGCAAAAGCATGCTAGGCAAGTCTACTCTACCATAGCTACACAATATTAATCAACTCTTGCTGTCTCTTCTCTCTAGATGTGTCTTGCACCACCAGTGCTGGGGCAAACACATACTAGCAGGCCAGCTCTTTAGGAGTCTAGCAGTGCACATTTTAAACGAGCTTTTGCCATAATGAGTATACGCACATGAATCTCTCATGCTTCTTGAGTCTTTAGAGGTCTCTTTGGGATTACTTTTGGTGCTGGACCATATCAGAGGCAGACATGGTGATGATTCATTTGAAAAGTACAAAGCTAGGGATCCACAGTTGTGTGCATCTTCCCACCACATCTCCCGCTCAGACATTCATGAGAAGGCTGAATTTGATATGTGTATTGCTACCTTAGGCAACAGTCTAGTCTCACCAGGCACCTGGAGCCATTCCCTGGGCCTGCAGGGGGGAGTGTCTTCCTTATTCCCCACTACTTGGCTTCTCAATTCTCATTCCAGTTTTTCAAGCCTTTACTGCCAACATATTTAACCCTGTAATTCAGTCATCAAACTCCCAGTTGGAGACTGAGTTGAACAGTCCACATGCAGGTTGCATGTGTGTGTGTATGTGAATTGTCAGGCCTTAGTGACAAGCTACCAGGAAAGGATGGCACCCTTGATGCTTTGCTTAAGGGGGGGGGAGGATTCATGTGGGCTTTTTTGGGTTTGCTCCTTAGTATTCCTAGGAACAGAAAGGTTTTGTCAATGAATCCACTACTGTTGTCTTTTGCAATTTCCCATAAACACAACCAAAACCACACCTTACACTCTACCTTAGTGCTGCTACCTATGCAACTGACCATTTCTGGGAAAGATGAGAAATACTAGGAAAAGGATGCTTGCTCAAAAGCAGTTTCCTAAATGTATTACTCTTTTGACTTAATCTTACTCATGTGTTCCTGTTACAGTGTCTTCCAACAGTCATTGCTTTGCTTGATTGTCTACAAACTAAGCAGCACAGTGTAGCTTCAACTCTGACTCTCTTAAGGGGAAGGTGACACTCCTAAGTGACAATTCTGTGCTTCACAGATCAAGAATTCATAACCTCTTTACAAGTGACTCACAATTCTCCTTTTCTTTCTTGGGCAGAGTGACTCAAGTCCATTATGAGAGCTACAGACTTAGGAATACAATGAGCACCTTCATGAGGAAATTTGGCTGTGTGGTCTGAAATCTGCTTTCACCAATATAACTCGTTAGAACCTTCAAAAGGTCTCTCCTGTTTATGAAACCTACAACCTTAAAAAAAAAAAGTAACTTGAGAAACACTAGACAAAGTTACCATTTTCTTATTCAGAATTCATAGTCTGCCCTTAAGACTACAGAAAGTAGTAGAAAGTAGCACAAAAAAAGTAACTTAAAAAAATGATGACAGACTAATGAGTGTGGCTTACATCCTAGTATACAGACTTATACGCATGGTTAATTTTATACATGCCAACTTCTTCATTCAAGTTTCTTCACCTAAGCTATATCAAAGCAACTATTTGTGGTCTTAAGTTTAAGTACTTGACTATTTAGAGTACCAAATATGAGTCTTCTACTACCACTTTACCTTTGCCAGCTTCTCCCTCCCTCAGTCCAGGACTCTGTTGTCATCCTCTGTGGAATTTTGAGTGGACCTTCTTTGAGGCTGGACCAGAGCCTTTATTTGTTTATTGAATGGTAGATACCTAGACAACAACAGCAGTGAAAATGCCATCAGGTAACTGTACTTGTATTTTCAATAAATTAAATCTTTTTTCTAAGCAGGGTGCAAAAAATACAGTCAATATTTGCTAGACCTTTTGGGTCAAATCCAGTGGATTCCATCCAGATTTATGAAAAGGAAATGGAAAGTTGCATTTGCCCATCTTTTCCCTCCCTCCCAATATTTTCTTTTCCTACTTTTTTTTTTTCCTCCTACTGGTTACTTCACCAGTAGGAAAATACAGGAAAGGCAGAGGAAGAGGTGGGTGTACAGCTCTCTCTGCTTCATATACCAGTAAGTAAAATCAACCAGTCAGGCAGGAAATAGCCAGCTGCGTGTCGCAGCCAAGACTCCCACTCACCAGCCCAAGCCACTGCAGAGCTCCCTTCAGTCATGTGCTTCTGCCCCACAGCCCAGCCAAGATATAAGACTTCATCTGCTCAGGCCTGCCACTGGCACAGGGCGAGATAAAAGAGCAGAGGAACAGCCTTTGGGCTGGCCCTTTACCAGCCATTGCACACTACAGTCATGGAGCAGACCTGAATGTTCCTTGTCTGGGGCATCTTCATCATTTAAAAATTAAAACGCGTGCCACAGCGAGCAATAGTATTGTCTCCTCGACATCCACACACAGTTCAAGACCATGAAAACTACTCCAGCCTCCTCATCTGTTCCCTTCTGGGAACAGAAATAAATGAGGTTTACATTAGATAATGCTTGACTAGTTCAGTTGCCAAAAGTTTGGAGACTACAAGTGCCTAGAAAGGCTCAAAGATATGATGCTGAATAGAGAAGGGAGAGTTTCTCAAGGTCTCTACTGCCTCTTTCCATTTACCTCACACTTACCTTAAATACAATGTGAGCTGAAGGGACGCTGCACTTTCAACAAGGCACTCAATATGTGAAAGGATGATGCCCATAGCCAGTCAGCCCCTAAACCACATGTGAGTTTCCAGATCAAAATCAATGCCTTATGCCCTGAAGCTACTCTGTAAGCCAGGGCAGACTTTGGAAAATGAGAATAATGTGCTGCCTGTGACTAGCTCCACTAAATAAGAAAGCAGCTGCATTTGTACAACCAGCTCTAAGACTTTGGGGTTTTGCAGGCAGACACCATTTTCTGACATCTGGAAGGGAAATGTGAATTCCAAGTTTGCCGCATATAGGTTCCCACTCAGATCTAAGATTTAACAGCAATACTTGATTTCAGTCCAATTCATTCTGGGATCGGGGTTTATTATTTTGAAAAGAACACAACTGACTATCAGAGACCAGCACTACAAGATGAATAGAAATGTGTATGTAGATTTGGGTTGGAAGGAAAGTAGCTTTCCTATGAGACTTTGGGTGGGGGAGGGGAAAGCTACTTAGTGTATATTTACAAAAGGGAAAATGGGACAGAAGAATGGTATCTTTTGGCTAATTGCAGCATGCATCTGGGAAACTGAAAAGAACTAAAAGATGTTCAGTGTCTTAAAAAAACAAAGCAATATGTTTCCCAGGTTACTAGCCTATAAAACAAAAAGCAGGCACAATAATGAACTCAGATGCTACATTACTCCACCATGGTCTACACTGGGTTGAAAGGGCTGAGGGGAACTTTAACATGATAGACAAATGTAAAATGCAGGGGAGAAAGGAAAGAGAGAGGAGGGAAGTGTTCTGGTACAAAAGACTTCCTCAACTCCAGCACACAGACGCTTCCCTCACCTCGACTAAGAGCTGCTTTCACATGATCAAGCCACAGTCTTCTTTCCATCTCAACTGTCACTGATCTGAAGCTTTTTGTCCACTGTCAGATGGCACATGCCATGTGTCAGACTAATTTTTTTTTTTTTTCCCAGACTCAATTAGAACAAACTTGAATCTACCCAAGAGGCATCCTGCCCCAGCTGTACTTCTGCTCTGATGCAGGCTCTGTTCCAGCCTTAGTAGAAACAATAAAATAACTGAGGGTGGAAAGACACCCCCCCCTTTTTTTTTTAATTAAAATAATTTCTTCCATGTAAAATAGTCAGGACAGAAGCAAGAGGGGTTTGTGAATATCAGCTGAAATCAGCCTCGCTGTCCTGCTATTTGTCTAGTGGCCAGCCCAGACTCTAAACCTTGACACTCACAGAGAGAGGGCCAATATTTGCATTTCTATTGCTTAACATTGTTTGGGTTGGGAATTATAGCAGGTTTCTGATTAACTACCTGCAGGCATGTACCAGTTTGACCTTTTGCATGCTAAATTGTATGCACTAAATTAAATTTTCCTCTCTCTCTTACTGAGATAAACAAGGCCAGTTACATGACTCAGGCTGCCCTTTTCCATTCCATATGCAAAGTCAATCCTAGCCAGTTAATCCTCTAATGTCAGAGCAGACTTCTCTGATTAGAAGGATTTTGCTTCTTATAAGCTATTGTGGATCAATAATTTCTCTTCAAAAATAAGCACAAGTAGCATCATAAGAATGTAACTTTCCTAATAACAGGTTTGCACAAGCACTTCAGATGTAAGCAAATGAGCAACGTTCTGAACTCTTTATAAACTTGATTAAACAATATCATCAGCTACAATGGCTACTTAGCCTACTTCTCCAGAGAACATGAGAGGAATTAAAAAAAAAAAGGGGGGGAAAAGACCATGTTTAGCAGGTGATCAGTTGACTTTTTGTAGAGATAATAGATTAGAAACTCTTACATCAACTTAAGCTATTCAGTTTTCAAATACTAGTAACTAATTCGAAAAATATTTAAATTGCATCATTACTTGGACATTCTCATTACATTCTCAGCTGAAATGATGCAAACCAGAGATAACTTTCTTGAAATCAGATGAAGTTATTCTGACTCCAACCACAGAGATTTAGTAGTACTTATTCCTCAGAAAATCATAAGGAAATGCAATCAATTAACAGACTACATTGCTGAATTTATACAGAGGAAGATTACAGGGAAAGTAACATATCAGACTGTGAAAGAAAACAATAAAATCTGTCCTATTTCTCTAGCCCATGACACAGTGGGAACTATGGGAGATTTGTATCATTCTAAGATGTGTTCTCTTTTATTTCAAGTGAAAAGAGAAAATTTGCTTGCTACCCTAAACCAGTGAAAAGTACCTGATGCTTTTTTTACTTACATAATATCACCACCTCAGAGAGGAAATACTCCATGCTTGCTTGTGAAAAGGCAATTTCAGACCCTGGCTGCTTTGAATGAGTAGCATAGGAAGCAGTCAAAATTTCCTGATGGAACACATCATGTTTACCCCACAGCCCCCCACACCTACTGTCACTGCTGTTGTGCTATGAAAACTTACATTCTGTTGCCATACCACAGCTTGCAGAAAACACCAGGTCCCCATTCAGTCCATCCATGGCCAATATAGCAGCAAACAATACATTCTTGGAAGCTCTAGTGGTGACCTGGCTAAGACTCGGTTAATTGCAGTGATGTGCCATCAGTTCCCAAAGCCCTGTAATAGGCAAAAACTTTAGAAGAAAAATCACTTCACCAGAGATTCCATGATCCTCAAATGGATCAGCTCAGGACCTTTCAAAACTTTTAACAGAATAAGTTCTTATGGAAAAATGGTTTACAAATAAAATTCACTATCACTCTGACAAGCTCTTGCCACAAATGCACCTTTCCTTTCTTTTATAACACCTAAAAGAGCAATATGCTTGTAGTTTACACCAACTGTTTTCACACAGAAGTGTTGATTGGAAAGCAGTAATGCATTTGTTGATGTTTTGGTGAAGATTTTTTTTTTTTTTTCTCATTTAGAGCCAATTATTTTGTCTTTTTTTTTTTTTCAAAGGACTGAGGTGGTCTGATTTTACTCTACTCTTCATCCATCCCTTCCACACAGGTTCTCTCACTGAGAAACAGAACAAGAATCAGCATGATGTGGCCAAATATTTCTCCTTCAGCCACGAATCACAGTTTGAAAATTTCAGCTCTGCTTACCTGATATAAACAAAAGCAGATGGCAAATCTTGTATTTACCATGAATGTATTTGGATTTATAGGACATAACTATTTGCTTATACCAGTCACTGTTAAATTTTACTGGCTCTTTTTATTAGTATATATCTGCGGTGTAAAAAGACTTCTAAACTGATCAAAAGAAACCAATTATCATGCAAAAGAATGTTTTTAACTGAAAGAGTAGTTCCCATTTGTTACATGGAGCCTCTGCCATTTATTCAAGGACATAATGGCATATCTGATCAGTTTGCTGTCGAGTCAAGATGTATAAGCATAAATCTAGATCATCCCTTAAGTACCACCAACACAGAGAGTCTGGTTTTCTCTGTATAGTTTTGCAAAGACATTCCAAACGTACCTGCTGTAAGAAAAGAAACTGTTTTCCTTAATTTGGCAAATCTGAGAACAGGGCTAAATGAAAGCACTACATTTCTACCATATACTGCACAAAGCTCAGCTGTCTTGAATATGAGTTGCACTTGCTTGTGCTAGAAAGGCCAAGAGCTTTCTTCTTTGTTATGATGGCCAAGACAAGTGTTGTACAGACTGTGAAGTCAGAGAGAAATGATTCTTCTCTGTTTAACACAAGTTATTCTCAAAAGGAAAAAAAGGCATGGTTTTATTCACGTTTATCTGTCCCACTTCACTACATGTTCATAAATATTCCTTTTTATTAACCAATGTGCACTGAAAGCTGTACTTCATCTACCATATGTAAACATACATGCAGTTTGCATTAGCTACAGGTCCTCATAGATACCATGATATACAAAGTGCAACAAAACCAAAACCCAGATGGTGGCAGAGCAAATTTCTAGGAGGTATCAGTAGCGGAAATAAAAGAGAAGTCACATTTCTCAAGGTCTTATCCCATGAGCTCAAGTTCAAAGATTCCACAAAACAGCCCCTTCTGGGTCATATAAGCATTAGGTAAAGGGACCAGAAGGGAAAGGAATGAGCTGAGCCTCCCTCAACTAAAATAATTTTAAAAGGCGTATAATTCAGACAAACTGATGATAATCAGTATAGCTGTCAGAAAGAGATAAGGTTTGCTTGGAAAATTCTGCTAGAGACTCACCAAAGTTTGTTCAGTCCATAGTTTAGTGTTCTTGGTATAGATTCACATCATTCTCCTTTTCTTTTATACCACGAGACCATGAAATCTGTACCTTCAAACTTTTCATTTACAACGTTGTAAGATTTTTTTACTAGGTCCACATAGCAGAATCATACTGTGCAAAGCTCTTTAACTTGTTTTCACATATATCTGTGTAGGGATATGGGTGCACAAAGTAAAGCCATACACAGCTTTATAATCCACATTATTGTATCTATTGTGTACGTTCATATAACACATTAAACTTGAATTGTGTTGTCAAATATTTCACAATATCCTCGTTTCAGTTTGCAAACATTGAAGGAGTACTTGCTTTTATAAAGTAAGGTTACAGAAACTAAAGAGTAATAATAAGTAATAAATAAAAATAATTTCTCCTGTATTTTCTAGTTACATTACTCACGTAATACACTGTAGATATGTGTATGTATTTTTCTGCATGTAGGGTATATCTAAACCACTTCTAGATCTCAAAGAGAGTCTCATCAGACTCTCACATGGTTGTTGCAGGAATTGCCCAGGACTAGCCTTTGAGGGAGTAACAGAAGCACACAGATCTTAACATCGAGGCAGGATGCACATGTTTTTTTCATTCCAGACCTCTCCTCCCACTACTCTTCACACACGCTTGCACTTCTGACCTAAGCCTCCAGCAGTGTGTGTGGAATTTCTACTGTATGTGACTGTTCCCAACAAAGCTACTGCCTGGTACATCTCTTTTTTTTTTTTTTTTTTCCTGGGGGTTGGGGAGGACATAATTTTGCTCTTTTTATTACGGAAATAAACTATTACAGGCCTTGGGTTCTGTTTCTTTGCCTTTGTTAATTAGGCACAGAGAGGGCAAGGATCCTTTCACACCAGCCTGTCAGACCCCAGGTTGAAAAAGTCTTTAGCCTCTTGAGTCATATCTTGATTACTTGATAGCTCCAGAGGCTGAGAGATTTGTTTCTACAGTTGGCTCCTGAAAGTCTAACACAAGGAGACAAACCGAATAAACAGAGGATGGTATTTTGGGCCTATGAGCTGAATGACAAACATCTCATTGACTCCAAATAGCCAGAAATTTTAGTTGAGGCTTCCAGGACAGCAGAGAGGGTATGAGCAGTTCCTCTAACACCAATTAGTTTTTCCTCTTTGACTCTTCTCAGTTTTCTTCCACTAACTTGCTTAGAATTGAATAGTGTAGATATATTTCTTTCTGTGGCACCAAGTCTTAAATATGAAAATATTACACCAAAAGGATGCACAAAATACTCCTAATATTTCCAAGCACTGGCATATACAGTTCTGTCCTAGAAGTGAATGTAAAAAGGTATAACCACCTAACTTCTGTCTTGCAGGAAATATGTTCCCATAGGGGATATATGTACTTTGCTGAGACTTGTAGCTTTGTTCTTAAGCAAACGAGGTGAGCAGAACTGGATCAAGGGATTAGCAGCATGGGGAAGATTAACTTCTGATGTCCCCATGATAAGGAACCTGTCACTCTTAATAGAGGAAGGCTCACACTCCTATCTGCCAGTAGTCAGACCTCCAAGATGAGTGCCTGGTTTTTGCCTGCACCTAAAGAAGGCCTGAGATGCAAGTAAAGCAAAGAACTGGAAGAAGATACACCTAGATCTCTTTCTACCTTCTTACTCTGTCTAATTCCTAGGAATATTAAGAGTGTGACCCCAAACAAGGTCATAATCTTATCTTTGTGTGCTAATCACTACACCAGCATACAGTGGGTGTGATACTCAGATTAAATATTTTGCAGTTTTATTTAGCAATATAAAGGGTAAAAGGGAGCAATAGGCTCCATTTTTTTCCACAGGTAGACAACTCTATCAGAAACTTAAGTAAACTGCATAGGAACATGAGAGAGTTTGTGGAAGAGTGAGGAATTTAACCTAAATCACCAGGAAATCAGTTCAGTTCTTTCACCATGGAGTGTGTTACTATGGAGAAATAACTTTTATTTCTATCACAGAAACAAGCAGCAAAACTCCCATTTATTCTGAAACAGTACAGAGGACATAATACTTACTTTCAAGAACTGTAAGCTGCCAAGTGAAGAGCAAAAATGTAGAATTGGCATGTCAGTTAATACTATCACTGTGCTAAAATAAATGAATCCCATACCATTTAAGGCTTTTTTTCTTTATCTTGCCCCCATAGGTACCTTTTTGTGTCTTACATATTAATCTTGACAATTAGGGGCCGAGTTAGTTCCAAATCAGTGAAATTCAAACTGTGCAGAGCAAGGTATATGAGGTGATGGTAGAAGTTAGCAAGCCAAAGGACAAGCTAACACTGCCAAGCGTGACCTTTGACAGGAGGGTCAAAGGTCCCAGTGCAAATCTTAGAAACAGGCTGGCTCTTTAAGCCTCCCTGCTGGGCTACAGGAGTGCGTTCTACCTGCTCTATTCACTTCTGCCTGGAAACAAACAAACAAACAAACAAATCTTCACCCAAGTTCTAACAACTGCCTCAGCTCCTGCCATAGACAGACATTACGACACGATAAGATTTATGCTACAAGTTTGGCCATGTCAAAAGAAAGTTAACAGAAGAAAGAAGAAATAGATGCTATACTTTACCAGTTACAAAACTGAGGTTTTCACTCACTTCGCTGTCCTTAGAGGCCAACATCCTTCAGCTTCTATAAACACTCCAGTGAAAGCTTTTGGAAGAGAGTAACTTTGAGCCCAAACACCTGATTATGTGGAAATACTTCTATAGCATGTTTTCAAGTATACAGTTAAGCATTAACAACTTGAATTTAAGTTTGATTTTGAGTGTGAGACACACAGTTCCAGAACAGTGTAATTGCTGATTAAATACTTGCCACCTACAAGGGAAGAGAGATGGTCTCACCTGACTCCTAAAGCTAGCCAGCACAGTGGAAATTACAAATATTTTTCATAGAAATGACTGCAAGTTATCTCAGAACAAGAATTTTCATTCATATAACTGATAACTGCTTTTGAAATAACAAATGCATTTAAGAGTAACATCGTTTTTAATTGCAAATTTATGAAGGGAAAAATAAGCAATGTGCTGAATAAATTGTTCTTTCTAAATGATTCAACCAGATCTAATAACTATCCATCCTTACAAATATTGTCATAAGGCATAATCAGCTGGTATAAAACAGCAAGAAAGAAATGAGCCACACAAAAATTAAGTACTATTACATCATAACCCTCTGGAAAACCTCCCCAGCTGCAGACGCCCCTTCAAGAGTGGAGTTTAACTTGTGTATGGTTGCCGTGAATCATGGCTGAGACCCACACAGCTCAATTATCTTCTGAGCTTACAGGTAGCACGAGGTGCTTATTCTTTCCTCCTCTAATTCCACACACACACACACACCCCTTCTCACTGGAAATCCAGAAGCAGAGGCACAGGGGGGGAAGGATCTGACCTGAATTGCTGCAGAAGCAAAACCTGCAGGCTGAACGCCGCTGCTATATATGGGCTGGGGGAAAAGATGATGACTCTGTCTCAAAAGAGCCCCCAACCACCATGTCTGAGAGCTCCTCATGGGCATCCTCAGCCTAAACATTTTATGGAGCTGGAGGTCAGAGGTCACCAACTGTCAAAACAGTGCAAGTCACACCGCAGGCCGGTGAGGAAACTAAGCAGACGGCAAAGGCGGAGTTCAGGGGCTGCGCTTCTTAATGTGCGCTGCAAATGGTAAAGCCACCCTTCAGAACTAACAGGCTTTTTCCCTTAAATCTTTCTGATTTTTACAAGTTGAGCTCAAAGTTAAAGGAGGGCGAGTTTTAAACGATCAGTGCACATGTGGAATTAGACTATTCTAAACATCTTTCTTTTATTTTTTTTTTTTCTTTTTAATGGAGGGAAACAACCACCAAACTTTGAACTGCCAAATTTAACCAGCAGCAAACTCCAAAGCACCAGGTGGTTTCATAAACCCAAAGGTTCATAAATCTTTTCTTTAAAGTTTCCAATTTCAAAAAAAGAGCTTGTTTTCTCTGTGGTTATTTTTCAATGTTGCTCCCTCCCCTTTTCTTTCCTGCCTTTGGGCGGATGACCTGCCAACCCCTGACAGCCTTTTAAGCTCGCCGTGCTGGCTCCTGCTGACGCTGCCGGAGACAGGCTGCCCGCTCACGGGGCAGTGGGCTGTGGGCATGACTTCATCTGCTGGGAGGAATCACTGGGAAAGGGGCTGCACTGGGGAGCCACAGTTTCTATTTTTAAACGCTGCCCGTCACATAGCTCAAGAGAGCGCAAAGAGTTCAAGCGTTCAGTGAATCTGTTCTCCCTGCTGCTTGGGCTTTTAAAATAGCAATAGTAATAAGGCAGAACAGCCATCAGTCTCCTCAATCTACAGCCCATGGGCTACATACAGTCCACCGGGGCAATTCCACGGGTGACATGTTTGACACGGGCCAAGGCATCTTCAGGAAAGATGGTGACTGGGAATAAACTTCTGCTGTAACCAGAGCAAATGACCTGCGCCACGCCTCTGCTTCTGCTCTGTGTGAATTGCCACCGAGTAAGGCAGCTGTCATGGGCAGCGTGAACTCTTCCTGCAGCCAGAACCTGCTGGTAGCTGTTAGGTTTGCAGAAGCACGTTGGGGTTTACCTGTATGTGAACACAGTGGAGCATGCGAGCAGTACGCTTCCAGAAGTACCAAACAGTCTGTGCTTTCTGTGATGTGAGAACAGCAGAACTACCATATGCAATCCTCCTCTTGCATTAAAAGAAGTCAGTCAAAGACACTGGATGCTGCTCATTTAGATGCTACTCTGTAATCAAGACACATGCATTCACAAGGTCCTCATCTTCTGAAACTGTTAAAAAATAAAGCAGCAAGGATGGAAGAAATAGTCATAGACTTCTGGCTTCTTTTTTTTTTGTTTCCCAATTACACTTCTAAACCCAGCTCTACTTTCACAGATACCTCATATCATACAATCACAAAATCATTCAGGTTGGAAAGGCCTCAGAGGTCACCTAGTCAAAGCCCTGACAGCAGTCTGCTCCCTCTGCTCCACACATACTCCCACAGAAAGGCAGCATGGAGAGAGGGTTTCCAATACAGCTATCCAACCAGTAACTCACTCACTTTACCTAAACCAGACAGATGGGAATCTTCGGCCCATTACCAGCTCTCTTCTTTAGAAACAGCACCCAACACAGACACACACACACGGCTTGGTACAGACCGATCACACACAACTGCTCAAGAATGTCACAGGTCTGTGTAAGGGTAGGCTATAAATCCCCAGCCACTTAATGGATGAGGGTATTGTCCAGTCAGATTTAGTACAGAAATTGCATTACACCTCCTTAAATATGACCTACTTAATAATAACATTCCTATGAAGCCTACAGATAAATATCACCCACTTCTACTATTGAAGCTAACGAGGCAAAAATGTTGTGGGATGTGACCAAGGCCACACAGGCAGCCTAGATCAGTATCAAAGCTGGAATTACACAATATAAGGCTTGGTCTAAATGCCTTAGCCCCTTCTATCATACAGATTATTCAACTGCCCACCTCTGTGGCCTGACCCATGCTAGATGATGAGCTACGGCACCGGCCTAGATAATGAAGATGGGTCAAGCAGTGGTTCCTGGATACCAGGAAGAGTCACCCAAGCATTTAGTGCCAATCCTTCAACTGGGCAATATTCTTTCCTCTGCAGTAAGTATTCCTTACTTTTTGTTGGAGCTTTCTTTTGCCTACTTTCATCCTGTGTCTTTAGCCACTTTGCATATACAAACATTCACACAGTTTGCCAGAAAATCAAATGATCACTTTAGTTTTTTAAAGGGAAACTAGAAGAGCTTTCATGTTTCTCATGTTTTATGCTGTTGTAACTGCATTTGATATAGTCCCCTGAGCAGACCCTCCAATAATAATGACTAAATCTCCTTTTCTTTTATTTTGTAGGCTATTTAGGAGCTATTTGGAACTGTAACCACAGTTATTCAGACAGCTCCTACCACATACATCTGGTATTATTTACTCAACCTCCTGATTCATTAAATGTATTTCCAGCTCCTAAGAGGTTTATTAGTATTCCTCTGTGGCATCTTCATATTGATTATAATTTCAAAATTCTCTGCTGGAGATCAATGAGTATCCACTAAATTAGGTGACAGATGATGGATATAAAATTGAAACACTGCAACTATTTGCTGTCTACAGCCATCAAAGTAATAAAGAGATTCCATCTCTCCTCACTCACCCTCAAGAGTTAGCTTGGATTCTGTGTTGAACCACAGAAAAAGAAACAGAGGAGTAGACAACTGGTGGACAACAGGCCTAAAGCTAGCTAGATAGCAACAGCGATCTGAAAAATATTCTTGGGTTTCAGTTGCAGCAAGCCTGTTCCCAAGCTAGAGAGTCCTCTGGGCAGAACATCACACCAAAATTTTATATCAACTGTTTAAGTATATGAAAATATCTAGTCCTTACCTTTTCACCTTTAAATAGGCTCATCTAGTCATATAAATATGAAGAGTCCCTTTGCATTTCACCACATGATGTGATAAAACATCAAAGCAGGATCTCAGACTTGAGAGAATGTAGGATGGATCTTGGTGGGAGTAGGCTTGGATATGGGACTCGGTGTTTCCAGTCATCCAGCAACCCAGAGATCTGACACCCTGAGGGAATGATGCGTGCATCTTCTTTTCTACAAAGCCTCTTCCAAAAAATATCAGAGTACCTTTTAGCAAATAGCTTCAAGGGATCGTGACATGTAATTCTTACCCTGCCAAGAAAATACATACATTATTAATAATAAAGATTTGTTTGACTGATAGCATTTTTCAGAGTAATTAACAGTGAGATGGATAAATACTCTTAGCTTGGCTAGATCCCTATGTTGATTTTGCCAAGATTAAAACAACAGGATAAGGCAAAATAGTACTTCCAATAGTTAAAATTCTGAACTAAAATCACAAATTAAAATGAGTTAAGAAGGCTTTGCCAGAGAAACGAGTAGCTTTTGGGTTCTTGAACAGCGGATCAAAATGACAGGTAAATCATTTCCCTATTACTTGCCATGTTGTTGCAGGCAACATTCATTAGCAGCAGTATCATAAATGTGGATGCACATAATGGTTGCACTACCATTTAAAAGTAAGGATTTGAAAGTTGGTTCTTTTCTAAATCTACAGGAGTATGCGTTAGAAGGGGAGATGTACTAAACTGCATCCCCAGACTCCACTAGTTATCACATCAAGACTCCCTGGAAAGACCACAGCATTTTTCTAACACTGGCATTAGGATCACATGTCCCGAGTGTATCATGACCTACTGAAAAACCTAGTCCAAGTTCACTTGACAATATGCTTAGTTGCTCTTCCATCACCACAAAATACGGCATGAAAGCAACAAGAGTCCAAGTGATGGGGATAAGAGGAGCTCCACAATTCATTTTTTTGCACTGAAGCCTTTGACAAAAGCATTACAAATCAACTTGGAGCAGCGTACTAATTTTTCCTGTACCTTTAACTGAGCCTGACAGCCATCACATGGAGTAAGCCTCTGAATTGGGTTTACATGCACATGTGCCTGTACAGGATGTTTCTAGGTACATGTATGGCTAGATACGTCTGTGCAACAAATTTCTGGACTGATCTAGACCATGTGCCCAGAAGCAAATGAGGTATGTGCTTGAGTTGCGTGCAGGTATGTGCATTATTACATCTAGATACATGAACACAAGTGACAGATTCATGGATGTGGTGAGGGAAAACAATCTTTGTCTTGTAGCAGAAAGGAACATGCTTCTCATGTGGTGTCTCGCGGTGGGAGGAACAGAAGGTATATACACTTGAGAAAGAAAACCAAAGCCAGTACAAATGAAACAGGGTTGTATAATCTGTGGATGATTCTGCAGGATTTCAGATAGAGATGCAGAATGGAGCATATATTTTATGTGCAGAGTTTATGCACATGACCTATGATTTTCCTATATCCAAAGGCATATTTCATTAAGGTTATTGAAATAGTTCCATTTCCAAAGGTATTAGAAGATACAATCTTAACACTCCTCCTGCAGAAATAGTGACATACGCACTATTGATTTTTTTCCCAAGCCTCTAGAACTAGTCCCACAATCCCTTAGATTTATCACAAATCAGGAATACTACAAAAAACACAGCAAAAAGAAACACTAGCAGTACATTTTTTTTCTGAAGGGATTTGTGCTACCTGTGAACTTTTTTCTTCCACTGTCATTTTAAGGCATGTATGTGTAATGCAGTCCTGGACAATATGAGAGCAGTGGTGTCTGCTTTTATTCAGGGGCTAGCAAGCCTTTCTGACCTGACGTTCTTAGAGAAAAACCTTCAGACTAATCATATGCCTCCACAAAATCTTCAGTGGAGAGCACTGAACACTGTCATGGGCCTGTCAGATAAGTCAGCTGTATCTCCTGCAGATTGATCCTTTTACTCTTCTTTTTAAGAAAAGAAAAGAAAAGAAAAGAAAAGAAAAAAAAAAAAAAAACAAACAAACAAACAAAAAAAAACCCACAACACCCAAACACAAAACCTGCATATTTCATTTTAACAGGCAAAAGTCAATTTGAATTTCTCTCCAGATGTCAAGGAGTTTTGCTGTCATTTTTTCCCCTCCAAGGTTCATGTTCTGAATAGAAGAAAAGAGAGGGAGAAAGAAAAAAGATAGAGATATTAAAATAATAATAACAAAAAAAAACCCAGGCCCCAAAAAACCAAACCAACCAACCAAACAAAAACAAACCCAACTGAACAAAAAACAATAAAAACCAAACAAGCCTTCAAAAGATATGAGAGTTCTAAATTAAAAACCTTTGTGAAGTGAAAGGTGGCTGGAGGGAATGTGCAAGGAGAGTCAGTTACTGCTGGCATGTTTACAGGCTTTGAAGGTTATTCACATCTAGCTTAGTGAGAACAGTTAACAGCAGCTCTACCTCACACTAAGGTTTTATGGGATTAACGAAGTCTTTATTATACCAAATATCTGCACTTTCTCTTATTGTCAGTGTAGCTACAAAACCTTCACACTTGTCCATACATGGTAGCGAGTAAAATCGGAGCACAGCAAAACTGACTGGCCACTTGGCCTTTCCAATCTTGTGATCATCACAATTTCTAATAAGGAAATGGATTTATTTCTACTGACATTGTTTAAAATGAAAGTTTTTTGCTTGGTTTTTTTAATAGCCACAGATTTCTGGCATGTATCCAGTCATGTAGGAAAGAAGATTTTTATGGACAATAAACTGACTACCATGAGAAGAATTTTGGAGGTTACATTATCTGATTTTCCTAAAGATGATTTATCTCTGGGACAATTCTGGTGTAAACTGAAAAAAACCTTTTGCTACCTGGTCGCCCTATTTCAGTCATTTGGAATTCTCATCTCACAGACACCTGCAAATAATGGATCCAGCTATAGGATCTGTCTACACATGAACTCAAGAGCCATAATGGCAAAATGTGCTGCAAGCTGATCCCAGACTGTTTCTCTCATAACATTTTGCAAGCCAACATGCCTTTTTGCCCCACTGCTATAAAGACAAGAAAGAAACATTACAAAATTGAGACCTTCAGTCCTACAACCACCTTCAATTGAATTGCAGCCTATCTCTCTTCCTCCCCCCCCACATACGAAATACTTTTTTATTATAAGATTCCAAGAAATGTTACAGATCAGAAAACTTTAACATTACGATTTCATCCCTCACAACAAATGTGAATGTAAAAATACATAACTTTTTATACAGATGTCTCCTTTACTTTCTAGAGATTGCTTTAGAGACTGATAAGATTAAGGAAGCTGAGAGGATACATTCTCAGAAAAGTAGAATTTTTGGTTATTGGGTTTGGGGTTTTTTTAAGGAAAGAATGTCATATTATGAGTGCTTTAATAACAATTACTTTTAGTGTACAACATTTTAAAAAATGAACTGCCTTTATTTAGATATTCATTTTTATGAAGGATACAAGCTGCTTAGTTTTATACACCTTGAACAATTATCTTTTCTGATGTGTACAAGGTATGATGGTATCGACATGTTTCACAGGTATAAAGCCAAACGCTCTTAAATATGCTCCAAGGGAATATTAGCCCCGAGCTTTGAAATCAGAGCCAAACCAGAAAAGCTGTGAGGAGAAAATGATGCAAAGATTGCACTGCACTCCACTCCCTCCTATTGGTTTGCTCTCGTGTTTTGGGGGTTTCTTCCCAAGGAACATTTTAACAGAACCAAAGGCTTCACCCCTTGGGAAGAGCTATGTTTGAAGTAGCTCAAAAAATAATTTTATAATTTTACACTTCAAAACCTAAAGTAAAATACATAGATCACAACGAAAAAGCATAAAGACTTCAAGGATGGTTTCATATAAGCTGCTGAGCAGTGTGCAGCTTCACATCTTCCAGTTTAATGAACACACCACACTGGACGGCGCTAATGAAGGATCTGGAGAAAAACCAGCAACCATTCCTTTACCTCTTCCTGTCTGTGCAAAACCTCTGGCTAATGTAACAACTCACACAGACTGAGGCCTTCGGAAATGAGTAAGAAAGCTCTAAAGGAGAAAATCAGTGATCACATGCAAATATATTCATTAGAGACTGAACAGAAATGCACCTTCAATATTTTTTTAATGAATTTTTAAACACACAAATGTGCTGCAGGTGTGCAATTTAATGTATTTGACCTTTTAAGGAGTGGTTAGCAACGTTTGCTATCAAAAAGTTTTCTTGAATACATTTTTTTCTACTTCTGTTTAAAAATGTTTACTTCAAACTCTTCAGCTCATAATTTTATTTTTTATTAACAATCATTTATTTCTTCTTGGCTTATATTACTGGATGACCAGTAGAGCTATCATTTGTAGGTATTTAGAGGTACAAGAGAATCCTACCAGATGCCCTGGGATACCTGATGACCTCTGCACAGAGCGTACCATACCATAGGCTGTGCTTGATGTATATCATCCACACATTTTTCACCTTGTAACATATATTTCTTTTTAGCACAGAATACATAGTCACAAAAAAACTCCTTTCAATTTTCTTTTTTCCCCAGACAAAACATTTTAGTTTTAGGAACAAGTTGAATGCATTTTACTAAAACATTTTTATATATATTTCAAAAAAACCTCTGTCAATATTAATTTCTAGCCTGGGTTTAATAAATATGACATGCTTAATTGAATTATCCACAAAATGTGGTAGATTGGAGGAATAGTTCTAATGAGATACTAAGCAAGATTTGAAGTTCCAAGATTCCTATGGGTCAGAAGATGCACAATACAAATACACCTCATCCCTTCATTACCTTTAATTATGTATTAGGCTCAGAAACAGTAACAAATTAGGAGAAGAACATGCGTTAGGTTTTGGAATCAGTAAGAATTTTCCAACATTGAATGCTTCCTTAAAAACAATTAAGTAGAGGTCACACTGTTTCAGTATCACTTGTGCCCCATTATGATACTGAGAGTTTTCAGCAGCAATATGCATTCCTTTCTCTAAGAAGTGCACAACTAAAAGTGAGATCCTCTCAAAGAAGCATCAGCTCTGATCTTTGCCTGCTATGGGGCTTTACACTTAATAGCACATCTCCTCAAAAATTTTCAAGTCACCTTTTCCTCTCTATTCAATCATTATATTGGAAATTATCTGACTAAAAAGTACTTCACATAAGGAGAAAAAAATGCACTTTTTCTAAAGGACAGGACAAAACTGCCGTTTGCCACTTCAGGATACCATCCATTAGTAAAATAAAACACTGCATGCTAAACCAGAAGATTTACCACAACCCTTGGAAATACCTAGCTATTGAAATGAGCTCAAAATCTCTGTGCACTCTTTAGTGCTCTTTTCAGTATATTTGTAATAAAACCAAACAAAACAAACAAGTAAAAAACAAACATAAAAACCAAACAAATAAAAACCCCAAACCAACCAAACAAAAAAAACCAAACCAAACCAACACAACACCACCACCAAAACCAAACCAAAACACCACTCCACCCCCTCCCAAAAATAAAACCCATCACCAATAAAAACCAACCTCTTACTTTTAAAAACTATAATTCCACAAAGTGCTAAGGGAAATCTTTTTCCAGTTACATATTTATGAATAGAATTAAAAATATACAAATATTTAAACTACATTCCTATTCTCCTATTCCCCACTTGTTAGCAGGAAAATTGCAGTCCTCTGATAACAATTTTACTGCTTATTACCTTTTATTATAAGTGTGTTATAAAAATATACTACTTGAAAGAATACCAATAATTACCCAATCCACTAGTAAGTTCCACTGTGACATGCTTGCCCTAGGCAAATTCTTGAAACTCATTCTACTTTATCCTGAAGAATGATCAGCTGAAATCAGGATTTTACGGAGAATAATTTACTGATTGTAGCATAACATGGTCAGACAAAATAAATCAGAGATAAAAGCTAATGTACAGAAAAACAAGCAAAAAACACACCAAGTGTATAGATCACCAGGTCTTCAGTCTTTGGCATTACGATGTTCAGTATGTCTCAGAATCAAGAACATTTTTTCCTGTAGCTAAGATAAAGCATTTCAGTGATGTTTTAATAACAGTATCTTCTAAGTCAAAGCGTGCAAATACTTACATGTCTGTAATACTTCTCCATTTAGGCTGGACTGTAAATTAGAGCTTTGGAAATCAGGCCAACTATGGTCCAGTGTGTAATTCCACCACTCCAGAAGCAGAGTAAGACTCAAATTGGACAGACAGAAGAAGCTGTCACAGCTGCTCAAATCCTCAAGTGTACAGCAATGCTCCCAGGAATCTATTCTAAGAGGGTTTTCTGAGGGTGGATATTCCCATTATTTGTCTTTACTTTTTAAATCACTCGTTTTCAAGCTTTGAAAAAGGAAAACTGGCTTTAAGGTATACAATGAACAATACTGCACCAACATGACTTGAAATGCTGAACCAGCACAGGCTCACTCTGCCACATCACAGTGATACAGAAAGTTTTGTAGGCTATCCTTCTCCTAGCAGATGTCAGATCATTATCATCCCCTCTCCACCAGTTAGATAAATCTGGTATCAAGTATCAAGCCAGGATAAGTACCGTAGTAACATGGTCTCTCAATAATTGAACTGAAGTGCCAGAATGCAGTTAAGTGTGATCCAGATTAAATTTATACTGCCGGGCTATTTGATAATAGAGAGATACAGCATTAGTGAACAAAGAGTCACAGGCTTCAAACAACTTCAAGCATCAGGACCAATAAATATGAGTTAGCTTTTGCTCCATTCTTTGCACATTCTTCTGGTTATTTTGCTATCATTAGCTGGAATTCTTGCATGGGATTCACACTTAATATTTCATGGTGCACTTGGGCAGATGTCATCTTAGCGGAAATGTTGATAAATGATTTTTGAATAGTGTTCTGCCATTTTAGTTTTACATCTACTTCTGAAATTGTATAAAACCACACTGGTACTTAAACTAAAAGTAAAGTGAAAATATCCCAGAGATTTTCACCTTTTTTTTTTTTCCCCCCTCCATATGGAATCATTTTCCCTTATGTTCTTATCTATTTTTTACCAGCCTTCATGCAGAGATCACACTAAGAAAGTCCCCATATTGCTGGTTTTGCTGAGACAAACATTTGGAGAGAATGCTTTTTAAACTATCCTGTTCCCTATATGAAGAAGATGGAGAGGAAGAGCCCTTATTTTACAGAAGCCTAGAAAAATCACTTGAATTTTGCACAAAAGTTTAATGGAGATTAGAGGGAGCAATCAGAAAAGACAAAATATTTGTCACTTGAAACTACCTAGATTGAGAAAGTACTCTGTTTATGTTCCTCCTTAAAATGCATTTTCCACATGTTTGAAAAGTTAAAGTATTCTAAGGATTTGGTTTTGATCCAGATTACATAGTTTTGTATCTTTCCAAAGACAACCATTAAATGAAGTTGACTGGATAACTTCATAAACTATTCTATAAAGGGAAGATAAGAGCAACTATATTTTCAGTAATTTGACTCCAACTTACATAAACAAAAGAAGAACACACAAAACCTTTTGTTTCATTATGTATTGGAAGAGTCAGAGAATCAGATCACGTACAGGAATATTTGTCTGTGCATTCAGTTTTGTACGCTCAGTCATCTCCATACAGAACTTGAGAATCGTCTTTTAAAAACACAGCCAAGTATCTGGCTTTCCAAACTTCTGCATTAACTAATGCTCTGTTATTAAATACAGATACTTCCAGGTAAGTAAAAGACTAAAATCAAGTGGTATTACCCAGTCTTTGATTCACCTACTTAAGTATTCTGCGAAGAACTATTAAAAAGTTTTCATTCCTTTGTAGTAGCTATCAATCAGACACAACACTCTGCATAAAACTTTAAATAAAATAAAATGGAACAGGAATATTTGATTTTCCAGTACTGATCAATAGTTCTTAATCAAAATGTGACAGTCTAACTCATGGTCTACAACCTGATATGAGGTGGAAAAAGACAAGGTTATTGAGAAACGAGCACTAAACGCTGTTATCTGCAATACTGATATGCCCCATGTAATGCCTACGAAGCATGAGTAATGAGCTAAAAGCCATACAATAAAGTCTGCATATAGTAGGCCCTTCTTTTGGGTTTACTGCATTGTTTACGCTGGGTAGTAACTAACTATTAATTTTCTTTTTACAGAAAAGCTCTTGAAGATGAAAGGAATGTGACACTTTAAAAATAAATAAATAAAAGAATTCAATTAAATTCCTAAGGCAAAAGTGAAAAACAAAGCGAGCTGGAAACATAGCACTAATCATGGCCATGCTTTGTGGTTCCTCGAGTTGTTCCAGAAGCTTTCCCCTCAGTACTGATGACTGTCCAGCTATTTACTGTGCTACCCTGGGCTACTGTCACAGTTAGGAGGCTATCAGGGGCTAGGACAAGCTTCCTTTACCAGGGTTCATGGAACAGAAAAGATGAGATGCCAAGTTCCATATTATTTCTTTGGAGGATATAAACTCAGGCTACTTTCGAAAGACAGAAGGAAGTATTTTCAGCTACTTAAAAGTTTTTTTCAGCTTTTAAATAGAACTACATTCCTAATTTAGAAGTAAAATGAATTTTTAGACCTATTTATTTCTGGTTATTTTTACTTTGTCTCTCTCTTCTCTCACCTTTGTTTCCTTTTTGTTACTAGTAAGAAAAAAAATGGTCTTCACTAAAATTGCAGGTCTGGAATCAGGAATTTTGGTGGGGGGTTTTTTTCCCAAAGGTTTCCTGTGCAGCCACAAGTAAGGATCTTAACATCTACATCACTTGTCACAGCTGTTAAGAGAGCTTTACTTTTATATTTATCTGCTTTACAGAGAGTTTCTTCTCTTCTTCTGCCTATAATTCTTAATTGCTGACAATTTTAATCCATTAATGTTTGTAAAGAATTTGAGGATTTCAGGATGAAAGGTGCAAGAGAAAAGCAAATTATTTTGTGGTAGAATGCTTTAATTAAAGCACCATACAATGGTTGCAGATAAACTGCTCTTTCTTATGATCTACATTAAAAATGCTTGTCTGTCCTTATACAGCAAGAGACAGGCTCTTCTCAAAGGTAAGTCATACAAGGATCCTGACTTTAGCTGATGCTGTTAGGCCTGAGAGGAGCTTCCCTCTCCAAAAATGCTAAAGGGAACTTACGCAGTTTACCTGCCACCTTTGTGAATAATCTTCCTTTGATATCTAGTGCCTAACATTAATTGTGTCCCTTATTTTGGCATCACTACCAACCCCTAAAAGTGCCAAGAAAAGCAGCCTAGGAAATGAAACAGCAAACATTGGGTTGAGAAGTGTTTGTCCTTTCTTATTCCCAGGGCTCTTCTAATATTATACCAGGCTATCGGGATTTTTCAAGCTCTCCTGAAAACTTATTGGGGAAGATTTTCAAATGAAGCTGAATTCAGTCAAGATCATAAGCCATGTGACTGGGGTTTAGAAGACAGCTATTTTCTATCATCCATCCTAGAGTCTTGACTGTGGCCCTATTTAGTTTTACCACCTTCATCGGATTGCAGCTTTTCCCTGCTGCGGGCAACAACTGCTTCATTGACTCAGCAGGGCCTCCATTTCCAAACAAGACCCAGCCTCTAAGCAGAACAAACTGTTCTAGCAATCATCCTAGAACTCAGCAGATGTAGACCACTTGCTACCGGTTCTGGTTTATTGCTGAAGCATCTCCTTTTATTGCTTCCCAAGGGATGCCTTTCATGGTTCACCCCCTAAAGGCTCTACCTTTCTTCTCCCTTGCTTCAAGAATCACAACCATAGTTATGAAATAATAACAGATTCAGGGTTGTGTACATACCTGTTCCACAAGTACGGAACAAGTTGTCTAAGGGCAAGAAAATTCATTAACACTGTATACCTTATTCATTATCATCATCTAATTTGGAAAGCCTTTTCATGGGTAAAAGGACCCGAGAAACAGATGAGAGATTACACATTTGCTAACATATTCATACAGATGAGGCTCACAAAACAAGAAAACAGGACCAACCTGCTGAGACTAGTTTGTAGACTACCACAGACACATCAGATCTGGAAACAAATCCCCCCGATTACGACAGCATATGTTTTGCATATGGTGGAAACGCACATCTTTTACGCAGAGAATTTTCAAGTAGAGAAAACAATCTCATTATTTTGTAGAGGTTGGGTTTTGTTGGGTTCTTTTTTTTTTTTCCTGTCCTTTTTTTTTTTTTGGTTTTGGTTTTTTTTCTTTTGGTTGTTTGGGGTTTTTTTAATAATGCTGCTTATTCATGAAACATTTGTGATTAAATAGTAAACATATAACATCCTCCTCTTTGATTGATGAAAATGTTTACTTCTTTTTTCCATATAAAAACTGCCTCTATTTCTCTAAATATCTCTCAGACTGAGGATTGGTTATATCATAATTTTTGCTGTGTAATACCTTTGTTAACTGCATGGAGCTATATACCCAAAATGTCATATCTATCATTTTACAAATAGTGACCTGTCTTTTCAGATGCCTCCATTCACTTCCTCTGGATAAATTTCAGTGCTGGACATTATAAAATATTGCTTACCCTCCACAAAGAGCCAGAGTTTTATATAATAAAATATAGTAATCAATAATTCTGTGATTCTGTGAATTTTGACACGACCAACCTTGAATGGCTGAAGAATCAAGGAAAGATGAGAAAACAGTTGTGGGGAGGGGGAACAGCAGGTTCACTGAAGATACCTGTCTCAGAACTGGCAAGGGGAGCTTTCTAGGATCAATGGCATTCACGTCTCATTTACGGAAAAATTTTGTCACTCTCTTCATCCAACCATACTTAGGATCCCACAACGGAACTTGTTAATGAAATTCCCACTCACAGGTAAAAATAAAAAACCAAAAAATACTGAATATGAATGTGGAAGAAAGGCAATTTGATGTTTGTAATTATCGAGGTAAACTCCATGACCTGCTGAATGTATGCAAAATAGACCCTGGATGGTGTATATAAAAGTGGCATGTGCAGAGAATAAGAGCAAGTATTGAGACTTCTTTCTGGTAGAGCAAGTCATCATACCAAATCCCTACCATGAGCAACAAGGGGGCTTCGTTGAAAGGTAAGACTTTTGCCACTCACTTGCTGATAACTTTTATATTTCTTTACATTTAGATTGAATTGGGAAGTAACTGAAATGTAACAGCTCTAGAAAGAGAGGTCTTCCAACCACCAGGAATGGTGAAACTTGCCTCCAACTCAAGTGTTTAGTATTCAAAGCTCGAAATTAGAAAGAAGCTTGATCCCTTATTTACTCAGTCTTTTGTCTCCTAAGACTATATTTCCATTGGGCAGTCACAGAAAATTGCCCTGAAGGATGTGACACCTGTGCACAGAAGACGGGATCCAGACTGTTTTACTACACCACTCAGAAGGCAATGTCTAAAAGTCATTATCCACAAGTCTAGAAGTGATGTAGGAATTTTGAAGTGAATATTGTCATAACCATCTTCAACTTTCTATGCCAACAAGTCTCAAGTTTTCTTATTCACAGAATTATTTCCCAGAGTACTTTCCTAACTGCAGCATGAGGCATGTACCCTCTTCATGGCAGAGCAGGAAAGCTTACTTCAATATTGTGTAAATGTATTTTTATTTAATTTAGAGCTAGAAAGAAACTTATCACATGATACCATTAGGGACAGCTCTGCTGATAGATGGAGTACTCTAACTTAGCATTTAAAATAAGTCTAGTGAACCAATGCAGGTACCTGACCAATTCCCAGAACTAAAACTCTTACAGCACAGAACGGTGTTCTTTGCATAAAGTGTGTTCATCTACCAAATATTTGCTTTTATTTTTTTTACATTGTCTCTCCATGCATATTTTATTGCATTAAATAGAAAACTTGACCCTCTTAAGTTAATATTGAAAGTTTTAAACAGATGAGATTTTGTGTTATACATAACAAAAAGCTCTCCTGAGCTGATACAGAGAAAATACAAAAGTTCTCTCTGATTTCTTAGCAGTAGGCAATTTAGGGTTAAACTTAAATAACAAAGCAGCACAGCTGCTGGAAATCTTCTGAAGGAACTCCCAGGACAATCAAAACTTTAAGAGAGTGACCTAATCACCCTTCCACAAAAATAATTTAAACACCAAATGTTTGCAGAGAAGAAAAGAACCTGTGGGAGAAAGAAAAAAAAACCCAAAAAACAAACAAAAAAAAAAAAACAAAAAAAACCCTACAAAGCAGACCAATCTATTTTCCAAACTTATATATCTGAGCAAATATAATTATGTATCTATATTTACACTGTGAAGAACTTTGATTTTTTGCTTCCATTTATCACTATGTAATAAAGTCAGGCACAGTAGTAAAAGACTTTGGAATACAGTGTACACTGCAACACAGGTTACCTTGTCTTCTCAGACTGTGTATCAGGCTCTGCTGTACAGACAGGATGATAGAGGGGAAAAAGGATAACAGGATACAGTGCTTACCTGATTTTCAGCAGGTAGGTCAGGGGTTCTGAGCCTTGTGACAGCAGAGCCAAAAATCACAGCTACTTTTAAATGCACACACACGTCAATGTGATTCCATTTTTTGGTTTGCTTTAAACCTCAACAGATTTGTTGCTGGTGGTCCTCCTGGTGTCCAACATGCTCCTGACAAAGGAAGGAGTGACCTCGTTGCCAATCTGCCCCAGTGGAGCTGTCAATTGCCAAGTTTCTCTTGGGGAACTTTTTGACCGGGCAGTTAAACTTTCACACTACATCCACTTCCTCTCTTCAGAAATATTCAATGAATTTGTAAGTACTCTGCCTTTTCCTGAGAGTGAGAAAATATAAAAATGCAATTTAATACTTTTTAAGCACAAACGTATGTTAACACATTAAATCATTCAAGAAGTAAACAAATACAACTGCTGCACGGGCAGTGATAGTCCCAATGGTGACCAAATCTGTGTATAGTGCTGTCCATTGCTAAGATCCTCAACCCTGCTAAAATACCATTTCCCCATCATTCTTTATCTGTTGGACAAGCTTGTATTTGCTAGGTGCCAGTCTCTCTCTAAAGACACACCATAAACTTTTGACCTTTACTGCCTAAAGGCAGCGATAAAAGCAACAGAACAACAATTAGTTAATATGGTGTTTGAATTGAAGCTCTTCTTTCTTATCTGTTTCAATAATGCCTGTCCTTGCTGGTCTGCAGGATGAACGCTATGCTCAGGGCCGGGGGTTTATTACAAAAGCTGTTAATGGCTGCCACACTTCCTCCCTAACCACTCCTGAAGATAAGGAGCAAGCTCAGCAGATTCACGTAAGTCCCATTTCTAATGTCATTCAGTGTGAGAGAAAGCAAGGGGAGGTGGGGAAGAGGGAGGGTGAAGGCATAGAGAGGAAGGAGACAAAGCAAGAGGGAAATCTGCTCAACTGGAACAAAAAAGCCAGGAAGAGGAAAGCACCAAAAACCCAAGAAAACACGATTTAACATTTGCTGCTACTAAGTTACTAACTATACAGAATACATTAGTACCAGTAACTTTCATCTACCCTTCCTTTTCCTGTAAGTTACATTCAGTCATTGCACCTTATTTCCAGTTCCAATATAACCTTATGGAGCAGTGCCAATTACCAGGCTTGTACAGTACTGAGACCACTACAGCTTTTGAATGTTATCTTGAAACATCTCATAGACAATTGTTATATTAACAGTTGTAAAAATACATTGGCTATATAGGCAGATGTAGATTTCCAACAGCTCAAGAAAATCCCCCTTGGCATTAGTAAACAAATGCTAAATAAATATTCTTGCTGTTACCAGTGGTCACATCATCATCCAAATACAAAGACTCTAGTGTGAAATATTTGAAAATACTTGTAAAGAGAAACATGCTACACATATCAATTTAACAACCATAAACTTCAGGGAAGATGAAGATAGAGTTGTGCAGCCTGTGCTCACAGATACAATTTGAAAATCCTCTGGAGAAAAGAAGGGAAGAAAGAAAAGAAAAGAAAAAAAAAAAAGCAAGCACAGGTATATGAATGGGAGTGTGACAGGGAGAACTTTTTATCAGTTTCATAGTGGTGGTATCTTTGCAATCCCAGTGTCACCATCTTCTCAGTTTGTCATCCAGAAATTCTACTGGGAGCAATGGAATTCACAGCACTGGGTACATAACAAGCACGATTGTGTTCAGATCCAATGCATCTAGCAAAATAAAAAAATAAATCATTGAATACTACCATAATCATAAGCTTTATGATTTTTTTTTTTCCCAAAAGAAAGGACAAATTTTAAAGCCAGAGAACTGGAATCACCATTGTTCAAAGGGGAGGACAAATGAGTTAGGTAGAGGCAATAAAAGCCATTTAGTGTTTTACCATAATGTGCACCTTCCATACAGTACTAAACTTGTTTGAAAAAAAATCATTTTAAAATGTTCATCAAAAATCACATAAGGCATTCTGTTTTTTGGGTTTGTTTTGGTTTTTTTTTTTTACAGAGATGAAACACGGTCGTGCTTGTTAGCTTTTAACACAGAGAGTGTTTAATGATATTTTCCTTTACGATGCTGCAACTGCTTGTGCTAATATTTGTAAAACACGATGACAACAATGACAATCTTCAAGAAAGCGATTGCACAGAGGTATCTAAGAGCAGGCAACAGGGCACATTCAGCATTAGGTCCTGGAATAAGTTCCCAAATCATGATGAGGACATTTCTCTAAATGCCTCCTAATGCTGCCAGCATTTAACCTTCGTATTTTAATTACCTTTTCTTCATGTGGGTGAGCAGCATGAAGACTTACTGAATGTAGTAGTGGGAGTGCTGCGCTCCTGGAATGATCCCCTGATCCATCTTGCCTCTGAAGTACAAAGAATCAAAGAAGCTCCAGACACCATCCTCTGGAAGGCTGTAGAGATTGAAGAACAAAACAAGAGGCTTCTAGAAGGCATGGAGAAAATAGTTGGGCGGGTAAGCATCAGGTCTTTAACATCCTTCCAGCCTGCTACTGTAAGGAAGACACATACAGAGACAGGAATAGGAGAGGAAACAGCAGATGTGAAGGAAAAAGAGGGAGCCAATATAGCTGAATCTGAGAACTTTTCAGCTTTCTTCTCTCAGCTTTTCTTCTGCTATCTTACAATTTCTAGAGAGCCAATGGGATACAACTGGCATAGCATAACCCAGTGTGCTCCCAGTCGTGCTTCAAGAGAAGGTGTAATCATCAGGACTGGTAATCGTCATTCTAGCTTTGAATGTGCAGTCCTGATTTTTAAAGGATGTGTCTATGTTTTTTCACATGCACATATTTATACGTATGTTTTAGCATATTTACACATATCTGTATATATACAGGTATTGTGTATAGTTTTCAGAAACAGATACTGTGTTTAAATCCGTTCGGGAAGCCTGGGCTATTGCAAAGATGTGGCACATAGAGTAAGTACAGTACCTCTCATTTCTTTTTTTGCACCATCCTGGTTCCTCTGAACTCTGGCTCTGACTTGTTTCCCTGTCCACTTGTAAAGTTAGACAACAAGGCTGTTTGGTGACAAAACCCATACTCAAATACCCCTTGTTATCAGTAATTGATTGAAAGCTTTCCTGAATAAAATCAGCTCTAGCTTATTTATTTTTAAAGGGGCCTCTGTTATCCCCTGATTATATCATTCTGTCAGTGAGCTGGATGTTAACAAGAGGTTCTGACTTTACTGCTTTTTGCTTAGGCTCTGAACAGTTGAACAGCATTAAAAATGTCCACCATTTTCTCTGGGTCACTCATGGTCTGTCTCTCTTTCAGTTAGGTGTCTCTCTACTCAGAAACCTTAGCCCATCCAAGAGACAAATACATTTAATCAGTGTAATCAAATACTTCTCCATCCCATATCCACAGGTATAAAGGGTGCAGGTGAGGATCCAAGATAACAGTAGAAGTTAGGTCCTGCTACAGTTACTCTGTCACCGCCTTCTCATTCATGTGATTCACAGAAGATTGGTGAAGACAAGACTGGCAAATTCATTAGTGTCAAACCACATTTTTGACTGATAATAGAGCTATCTTTTTTTTTTGCCCGTTTCTTAAAGTGATAAGAGTCTCCACAGATACTCACTTATGTGGAAAGTACAACTGGTAGGAAATAAGGAAGATGCAGAAGCACCACAGATTGCCTTTCTGCTACGAAAGGTAGATTTCTCTGATATGAGAAAATTAATGATTGTCTCAGTCTCCATAATTGTCTCTCTAATGATTGTCTTATAAGAAAACCCAAAACAATCTTCACCTCAGATATTAGCTCACTACATCAGCTACTACATGTAACTTTCTAACATTAGTGGTCTCTATATCACTCAGCATTTTTAATGTTTAAGGAATCTGAGGTACAACGCATCAGATCTGTCTGGTAACGTGTTATTGAAGCTGCCTGTATCAGAGACATCACCTAAGAGATGGGCTGAGGCAAAGCTGCAGATACACAAAATGAAGTTCAAGGAACAAGTGCTAACAAGGATTTCAAGGCAGAGGGAACCAAAAAGAGATGTCACTAATGAGTCCATGCATGAAGGAAGGTTTGATTTCTCTGCAAAGTCAGATTCCACTGGACGTTGGTTAACACACTAGTTCTCTCACAGTAGTGACATAGTTAAAGTTTTCATGTATTTTAGGGAAATAAAGTGAAAAACCTGACAAATTCATTCAAAATCTGCATGAAGACATAGAACATTATACCAAATAGCGGGAACCATAACTTTACAAGCCATACACTAGCAACTAGCATTGCTCAAGGCCAGAATTTTAAATGTTCGGTTCTACATCCAGTCAGATTCACTATCATTTACTTACAGTATCATTTTGTGTCTTTAGGTTAATTCTGGTGAGATCGGAAATGAAATTTACTCTCAGTGGCACGGCCTTCCATCCCTGCAGCTCGCTGATGAGGACTCCAGACTCTTTGCCTTTTACAATCTGCTGCATTGCCTCCGCCGAGATTCCCACAAGATTGACAACTATCTCAAGCTTCTCAAGTGCCGCCTAATCCACGATAGCAATTGTTAAGTGCTCACGGGCCTAATCACTTACTGAAATAATTCATCATGGTGTTCTTGTTGCTTTGCCACCTTTCATTGCAAACTTTATGACAATCCGTGCTGTACAGTATCAGGATCATAAGTAACTTCCAGGCATGTTTGTGCAAATTCTGGCTGCAATTATTATGACCACTTGGTGTTTTAAAAAGTTATAAATTACCTGTGTGACAAGAATATACTTTTCTGTCTAATCTCCTCACCTAGTAGTATTTCAGTGATAACCAGATCATGCAGATACAAATAAAAAAAAAAATTATACTAAATCCAAAAGCACAGAGTGGTATTGGTGAATGAAAAATAGCTGGTATTGGTTTATATCTTTAGCTATAGCTTCTCTTTTTCAATCTCTGCCTCCAGTTACTGATGACAGGTTATCTTACTTTCATTGCTCTTTAACCTTCTTCCTGAAAAAGAGAGAAATAAAAAGAGACATTAAAAAGCAGATTAATTACCTATTACACTAAACTACCCTAAGCTAAAAGCATGGCCTGAAATCCAGTCTACTTGGACTGATACTTTCACTCTGTACAAAAACAGAGTAGGCAGAGAAAGATAAGAAATCCATCCTGCTTCACATAGCCATTGATTCCCCATGCAGTCCATGGAGAGAGGAGACACATTCTCTGAATTTTAAGGACCGATATCTAAATTTACACTGACTATTTGGAGAAGCAGCATTTCCTAAGGAAATTTTGTTACATTTGAGGTATCTGAACATAAAGGAACTAATAGGTTTCAGTAGGTCCCAGTAGGAAATGCTGGGCATACATATCATCTCCACTTACCCTTCACATTCCTCATAAGCCATGTGGTGGTTGTAGTTGCTCAGAAAACTTTCAAGCTACAAAAAGACACCAGCTGAACTAAGGTGTTTGCTGTCCTAAACCCAAAGTGTCTCCACTCACTTTGGATTTAGTGACACTCAAAGATTTTAGGGCATTCATTTCAAAACACTACGGTTAAACTTTGGAAAATTGAGAGACCAAAACAAATGACTACTTTTGAAACAATTAAATAAATATCTCTGGCTTACAGTCACACAGCAAGTAAGAAGCCAAATAGCAGTTGGATCCATTAACCATATCTATATACTGTCTTTGTAAGCCATAGACAAAACTCAGCCTTAGTTTCATCACCCAACTTCAGCAAAGAGACACTGCAGTTCAAATCTGCTCCTCACAGATTTAGCTTCCCACTAGACAAGCCTGCTGCATTGCTCCAGAGTTGGTCCAGCCTGGAGGAAGAGTGAAACACCAGAGAAGACAGGGCTTAAGCCTCTCATTACCATAACAGAATAAGCCCAACCATAACAGGTATTTACGTAAGAGATTAGATAATAAATACCAACTGCTAGGAAGGTCTCATTTTAGCCATCTCTATAAGGACGTAATGATACTTGCATTTCTAATTATGTGTGTGTACATATATACAAAATGGCCTTTTAATCTCTTCACATTTTCAATTATTGAATGCCTATTGATACTCTGGATAAGTATACACTAAGCCCATTTTTTACATAAATAAAATCGTGTACAGCAAACAAATTCCTTGCTGGACAGTCATAACTGACATCTTTCATAAGCTCTGAAATGCACAAAACTCAGGGCACATGCAGGAGCAGTTTATCAACACACAGCTGCAGAGCACCACAGTCAAGGAAGAAAATGGGCAAAATTTGCCAGGCAGAATGCAAGTGCCCAGACTAGAATGTAATCTGGTCATAATATCCTATTTTCTGTTGTAATGCCAGTGGGGGGGGAAGTGCTTTTTAAAGGGAAAAAAAGAAAAAAAAAAATCTCCTTTGTAATTTTCACAAGTGCTTAGAATTACACTGTGAGTTCTTACTCAAAAGAAAACATGAATAATGAGACTACTCTGTATTGAGCTGTAAAAAATGATTATGTCTCGCTGAGTAAACTCCTACCTCAGAATCTCTTTAGAATTCAAAAGAAACTTGATTAATAGGGCAGTCATTCTTAATTTTACACTGACATGACTAGATCTAAAACAATGACTTTCATTAACTGCTAAAAAATTACAGTGCTAAAACAATTGTTTAAAACTTGCATGCACCAGTTTATTATAGCCTGATTTAGTACAATTATGAGTTTTTAATGTCATAAAGATAGAAGAGAATGACCAAAAAACCCAAAACAAGCAAACAAACAAAAGATTCTCAACAACCGAAAAGCTCTCTGGTTTACAGCTGTTTGGCTAAAGGGTATTTAAAAGTGACCTGGTTAATATTCTGACTCATCACAGCTGTCACAGAGACAGAAAGATGTCAAACCCCATGAAGACATTCAAAGCTACACCTTCATTATCAAGTGCCCTGGCACAGACAATGCCTTCAAACTCAGTGTTGAAGTCATAATATATATAGGCCAATTAGCAATTCTGGGGTCTTTTCAGTTGCTAATTGGAACAATACATTCTTATCTCACTAATATTTTCTTAATTAGTGCACGCTTGTAAGACCTGAGCAACTATTGTCTTTTGTCCAATAAAAATACATAGCAAATCCCTTGCATAAAACTGAATTTAGAAGAAGCATGTTCTTTCTAAATGAAGGAAACTGATATCAATACGAGGTTTTTTTCCAAATGTATTAAATTCTGGCTACTTCAACTTTCCAGCACTAGAAATGACTGATTTTCTTATTATTTATTCAATACCCAAACTGACAGTATTTAAATCTCTGCTCCCTTCTCTAGTTCAGTCTGTTTAAGATTGCTTAGTGATAAGAATGGAAAGGAAAGGTCCACATGGCTGAAATATAGGCTCAGCCCTGTTGCCTGTGAAAATTATATTCAAGCTTCCATAGCTGGCACTAAATTTAAGATAAGACTCTGTGATACCAAATCTAAATGGTCTGAAGTTCAAAGCAATTCATCACTGAGAGCATTTATCACTGAACATAACACAGCAATAGAGATATGCAAAATAAAAACCTACCTTGCTATTCATGACTCATGTCTAGACTCTAGGACTATATCCACCCATTGGAGCAAACCAGAAATAATTTTGAGAATGATTTTAAAGCCAGTAAGGGAAGATTTTACAGACAGTATATGTCATTTGGAATAATCTGCTTAACTAGTAATGTAGTAATCTCTACCATCCTTTTTTATTATTATTATTATTTCTCTTTTTAAACCTCCAATGATTTAACTTCTAGCAGAAGAAAAAAAAAAGAGACTAACTTGGCAACTCATCTGTACAACAGTTTCCCTTCACAATATTATTACAAACGTAATCCACGATTCTAATAACAAGGGATACAGTGTAGAAACCACACATATCTTCTAAGTTTAATTTCTGAACAACAGAAATTCTCTGAGGGCTCCATTTTAAACTCAGTCTGCTTATTGTAAATGAAATGTGTACAAACAACAAACTATGTCAGAGATATAAAATCAGTAATCATACATCTATATATAAATAAACTATAGAAATCAAATACTACAATCATGCACGGGAATAGCATCACAGACATACACATTCCCACTGAAATTCCTGGGTTTAGTGATCTGTAAAGCTGTTTACATATATGACTATTTCTATCTCAAGCTTTTAATGAATTGGGCCTGCAAATTACTTTGGTAAATCTTGAAGACTGAAGCTGAGCTTCAATGTTCAATTCAATTGAAATTTAAGACTGACTATTCATGGGTTTATATTAAGTGGTAACAAGAGATTTTAAACTAGTTTTAAAACATAATGATACCTTTTTGAAGTTCCTTATGCTCGTATTCCTCCTTAGGAATGAAGCTACATTGAAATAACCACGTCTTGGAAAAGAGTAGGAATGTCACACGGGGTTTCCCAATTTTTTATCCCCAAACAACTCAATGACTATCAGATAACTTTTAACAATCTCTACTAGCATTAGGATTTTAAGGCTCTATTTAGATAAGAGTCCTCCATAATGGAAGATTTTAAACAAAAAGTACCTTTTTTTTCTCATAGTGATATTTCATTTCCTTTCATGTATTCAACAATAAAGAAGAAATAAAAACAGATAAGTAAGGGTGCCTAATGTCCTCTGAAATATATCATTTTCCATACAGGTGAAAGCAGTACAAACTATTCTTGGGTTTGGTGAAAAAGAGGTTCAGAGACTTCTCCCATTTTCTTTGATTTTTTTTTTTAATATTTTTTTAAGGGCCCACAGACAGATTCAGTGGAACACAAAGAAAATACGATGCCCTTTTCAAGGAAAATACAGAGCCCATCTTTCAATCTACAATATTATTAGGCATTGAAGAAAAAAACAAACCCTGGTGCTTACTTTGTCACTAATTCTCTTTCATATCATTATGTTTATGCTCTTTTAATCATGTAAGACACACTAGAATCTCATGCTAACATCCTTTTTTTGGGGAAGAATAAACTGTCATTGCACACTGCCTTCTAATTCATCCATCCAAAAGAGAATTGCAGGAATATAATCACTTTTTGTTCCTTTCCTCATGAAGGAGTTCTGAAGTTCTTTCACTGAGTGGTAACATTTTATATTAGTATTGTCCAGTCCACACATCATCTTATTTTTCTTCCTTCATACACAGCATGAGTCTTAACAAACTAAGTGAAAGCAGGTTATAGAAAGACTTCCAGGGTCACAGAGACACTTGGTCTCTGGCTCTCTGTCTATACTCTATATATATAGACAGATGAATGTTCGCTTCATATTTACTATTCACACTGAGCCTCACTTCTAAGTCCTGGAGACATGTCTTGGACAGAGCCCTTTGCTAGGAACCCCTATATTTGACAAGCATTGAAAAAATGATAGCATAGCCACTAGACAAAATTTGTTAAACACCACCTTTACAACAAGCATTTCTTTGTTTTATCCAGCCTGCTATCAGAAAGTGCTTTGTCAAGCATAAAAATGAATAGTATTTACTGACAATATTTAATAGTAGCTGTCCCTTAAAAATTCACTTTTCCTGTCAAACATCACCACACTAATTATGGAAACACTTTTCCCTTTTTAATAAATGATAGGGTTCATTACACTGAAGAGTTCAGATCACTTATTAATTCACATGAGTGACATTATGAGTCATCAAAAATGCTAAGAGCACTCACTCTAGCATGGCAAAGAAGCTATAAAACTCATATCATTTGTACCATATATCACATGTTGCAGAATACGAAATACATAACATACACGTGCATGCAATGAATAGGAATTAGTCTATGTGCTAAATAACTAACTCTAAAAACATTCTCATTTACTGACAGAGTGTTTTTCCACTGTTAAGCTGATCACCTCCCTACAGCTTTCCGTGTCAAATAAGTCAGAAGTTAATAACAAATATTGTATTTTTTACAGTAAAAGCAGCATTATTACACCCACTCTCAAACAACTCACTGTGACTATACACTAACAGAACTAGTAAAGGGTCCCTTCCCAGCAAGGTCCTGCTCTGTTTACTTATAATTCAAACAATAGGAATCAGAAGTATGCAAAGGGTGGTTTCTCTCTATAATTCTTTTCACTCTATTGCTAAGGTAGAAATAATTCCTGAAATATATATAGATATTATTGTGCTTACCTTTACTGACTTCACGTTTGAAAGCACTGTGCATGGTTTGCAGGATTAGGCCAATAATCATACATGACAATAGGCCCTTTCTTTAGCCAGATGATTGAAATAACAATAATCTTCCCCAGGAGGCATTCTTGGGAGATTTCCAGCCTGATTTCATGGACAAAAATAGTTCATACAACTCAAAAAAGTTTCCGAGCCTTTTGATGACTATCCAAGCCTAACTAAACCCTCAGAATCTTTTGGATGTTCCAACATCCTGGACCTACAGCACATGTAATATAAGTTAATATGACAAAAGTTACTTGAATTAGTTTGATGTGTATCATATCTTCATGAGCCCCATGCAAGAGAGATGATGGGTCCTTATGTCCAAGCCAATGCAACAAGCTGCTCAGCAATTAAAGTGGCTTTTGTGTCATTTGCAAGGAATCTGTTCTTCTGTGTCCCTGTTGCATCAAAGTGAGAAAATAAAAAAGATTTTGTTCTTTATCATCTTGCATTAGAAAACACTTCACCGTATTAGAAAATTCTCTCATGCTCTCTCAAGGGCCACGTGAAGGAAGAAAGTGCAATGAACAGCCTGAGTTTGATGGATGGCACCATGAAAAATGTAAAGCAAAAATATCAGAAATGGTTTGCAAGAAATTTAGGATACCCACTTATTTTTATTTTCACTTAAGATTCCATCTAAGTCAAAGTAAGGTTTAGGCGAATGTAAGATATGAAGAGACATACAACAGCAAATCTTGAAGCTTTTAATGCAGTGGTAGACAGTAGCATAGTCCTGCAAAATATGTTTTCTGTCCCCTAGACAATCCTCCTTATGATTGTCATAGCACACACAAAAAAAAGTTTCACTAGTGCTCTGAGACAGAAAAGTCATCTGTGTAATTGTTTATATCATGCACATCACCTTATTATCAAAGCACGACATATCTGATATAGCCTCTTTATCAAAGGGATTATGAATCCTGTCTTCACCTAAATTAAGGGTGATATTAAATCTTTATTGTCATGGCATAAATCTGACCAGGAACGAAACAGCAGAGCAAAGCTGTAGAATGCTACTGTCTTGAATATGCACAACACATTTTAGAGGTGTGGTCAAGAAACACCACATGATCTCCTTCCAAGTGTGCACTGAATCATAAAATCATGGAATGGTTTGGGTTGGAAGACACCTCTAAAGATCACATAGTCCAACCACCCTGTAATGTGGTGGGACATTAACTAGATCAGGTTAAAGCCCTGTCCAACCTGACCTTGAACACCTGTGATGGTGGGGCATCCACAACTTCTCTGAGCAACCTGTTCAGTGTCTCACCACCCTCACTGTAAAAATATCTTCCTTTTATCCAATCTAAATCTACCCTTTTGCAGTTTCAAACCATTGCCACTTGTTACCACAGGACAAGACTCCCCCTTTACATACTGAAAGGCCACAATAAGTTCTCTCCAGAGCCTTCTCTTCTCCAGGCTGAACAACCCCAACTCTCCCATCCTGGCCTCTCAGAAGAGGCACTTCAACTCTGATAACTTTTGTGGCCCTACTCTGGACCTGCTTTAACAGCTCCATGTCTTTTCATATACTGGGCACCCCTGAACTGGACACAGTACTCTGGGTGAGGTCTCACAGGAGCGGAGGGGCAGAATCACTTCCCTCAGCCTTTCAGTCATGCTTCTTTTGATGCAGCCCAGAATACAGACAGCTATGGTGCTAGACCAGCTCATGTCCAGTTCAACCACCAGCATACCCAAGTCCTTCTCCAAAGGGCTGCCCACAATCTGGGAATGATGCTGAGGATCGTCCTACCCCAGGTGCATGACCTTGGACTTGGCCTTACTGAATCTCGTGAGGTATCTATGTACCAACTCCTCAAGCCTGCCAAGGTCCCTCTGGATGACATTCCTTCCCCCTAGCAAATCAAAAGATGAAAAATGGATTTTTCATGTTTCACAGATGAAAAATGGTTTTGATTGAGTTTTAAGCTTAAAACTAATCAGCAAGACTTCTTTTACATATAGTTAATTGGAGACAGGGAAAAATGTATTTAAACTTAGTCTTCAGTAGATTAATATGGTGAAAAGAAGCAGCACTCATAAGGCTGTTTTGAAAGCAGAATCTTATTTTATGTTAATCCATATCCATAATCAGTAACCTGAGACTTTTGTTGTTGTTGCTTTTTGTAAAATATAAAGTGTATCACATTTCAATTGTACTGAAGGCATAAGATGTGTGTATTATACACACACGTCTTTCCTAGAGCAATTTACAGGCAGGTAGATATTCCCAAAAAGATCATAAAGTTAGGAACTTCTTAAGAAATGCTTTTTTATATTTCCCATCTTCTTTCAGTTAAAGAAACCCGTGCAATGCAATTTTTCACATGCAATGAACATGCAGGAGAAAAGCTGAAATTTAGCAAAGAAAGTCTTTTTGGTTTGGTTTCAACATTTCTTCCTCCCCACACAGAGATATTCAACCCACCACTTTCACAACTGGTCAAGAAATATTTCTCAGTGGAAAAGGGGATCAGAAAACCAGTAAGTATGACCATGTGTTAAGCATAAGGCTTTGAGAAATGCAATGTTGTGCAAAGTATATCAATACATAGTTGAAGTTAAAAACATAGATAGCAACTGAACAAGTAGCTAGATACATATAAGAAGAGGGTTCTTTGTGAATTTTTGAAAAACAGTCTTTTTCTCAGGAGTCTAGAGATAGTCATGTCAGTTAAGTAACACAAACTTTCAGTTAACATCTAACAAAGATACACGATCCAGTAACACTGCAGGTAAAAAAAGACTGACCTGAAACTTATCCCTGTGGCCAACACCTACAAAGCAGAAATACACAAGGATTACATCAAGGAAAGAGGGTTTGTTTTTTTGGTTTTTTTCCTTTTTTTTTTCCCCTTTCCATTCTATATAGGCTCATTCCCTTTAAAAATTAGCAAATACCTCCCTATTGACAATTACTTACCAGGAATTGTAGTTATCAAGATTTCTCCAGCAAACCCTACTCAGATGGGTTTTTTTCTTTCAAGGGAAACCCAAGTTCAATCATATATTAAACATACCCTTTCCATCCCAGTGGACATTTCCAAAGAGCTTCCCTTTTTATCACCATCAAACCCATGGACTTGGAAATCCTGATGGAATCGAACCTAAACTCTGAATTACTTCTTCAAGCAACTATACAAGGTAGTGTGCTGAAAAGCAGACACAATGAAGGATTAAGCCTGTTTTACTACATTGGCACAGCCAGAAGAGGCAGCTCTGAAGCTCTGTAACAGCACTGACCATTGCTCAATGAAAAGCACAAGGCTCATCATCCCTCCAACACACCGCAGCCACCCTGGACACCCTTAGCACAGGGCTATGGCTGTGTAGGCCTGGACAAGACAGTGACAGGGAGGGGGACAAAGGCAAAACCCCCCACCCCCCCTTTGAAGGGGGGTTAGAGCAAGGCAGGGGGTGAGGGTCCCGCTGCCTGCTGGGGGTTGCCAGGAAACTCAGGTCTTCTGCTGCCCCCCCCACCCCAGGCACCTTGAGTTGCCCCCCAGGGCCTTCAGCAGAGGCTGAGGGGGTTGGGGGAGCTGGGGAAGGATTTGTCATCAGGCTACAGAGAGCCAAAAGCACACATCCCATGTTTACAATAGTGCAAGGGAACAACCACAGCATCACTCCGCTTTCTAATTCAAAAGGGGGTTTTGTGGGTTTTGGTGTTTGGTGGTTTGTTTATTTGTTGGGTTTTTTTAACGTAACTGACAAAATCTGGCAACAATGCACAGTGTAAAAAAGTGACATTTTGACTCTAAGGGAGGAATTATTTGCAATTTGTTTTGAGCAGAAGCTTAGCTGATGTCAGATGTGAACCTCCAGACAATCATTAGTTTAAACTACCTGCTATGTGTTTAAAAATTTCAGTCAATTTAGAACTGATCTGAATTGCAAATGGGATGGTAATAAGCCATTAGGGAATGACATATCTCTCTTTCACACTTGCAACCCTCTGCTTTAAGGGGTCTCAACTGCACCAAAATATGAAAATACCATTTTAGTCACGCATGTTGCTGACAAACATGGAAATGTTTGTCCAGCAGGTCAAAGGAGGTTCTCCCCCTCCTCTGCTCTGCACTAGTGAGACCACATCTGGAGTATTGTGTCCAGTTCTGGGCTCCCCAGTTCAAGGAGGACAGGGAAATACCAGAGAGTCTCCAATACAGGCTACAAAGGTGATGAAGGGGCTGGAACATCTCTCTGATGAGGAAAGGCTGAGAGCCCTGGGGCTGTTTAGCCTGGAGAAGAGAAGCCTGAGAGGGGATCTTAGGAATGGTTACAAATATCTGCAGGGTGGGGGGCAAGCAGAAGGGCTCATCTCTTTTCAGTGGTCCCCTGTGATAGGATGAGAGGTAACGGTAGCAAGGGGAAACACAGGAAGTTCCACCTCTACATGAGGAGAAAATTCTTCACAGTGAGAGTGAGAGAGCCTGGCACACGCTGCCCAGAGAGGTTGTGGAGTCTCCTTCTCTGGAGACTTTCCAACCCCACCTGGATCTGTTCCTGTGTGGCCTGCCCTCCCTGGGTGTTCCTGTGTTGGCAGGGGGGTTGGACTCGATCTCCAGTGGTCCCTTCCAGCCCCTACCATTCTATGATATGTAGGAGGTTCAGACTCAGAAACTGGCACTCAGAGGAGAGGACAGGGAGCTGCCACAGGAACAAAGAAACATGGGTAGCCCCTGCCATGAACAAACAGCAGCTGTCAGCTTTCCACAGAATAAAGAGACAGACATTCCCATGGCACAGTGAAACACAGGTCTGGCTTCTGACTAGTGCTTTTCTAGATTTTGATTTCTAAGGATCTGTGCCGTTTCTCATCCTCTGTGAAACCATTTTAGTGAACAAGTGTAGGCTTTGTGTTACCCAAGATTTTCTGTACAATTACCTGTATTTCCTCAGAATTATTTGTCTAAACCTTCTATGTTCAAATAAATATAAAGAGAATTTTTTTTCATTCTTGAGCATTCAGCTCAAGACATCGCTCTGCAAATACATAGATCCACTGACTAAGATGACATCTGCACAATTAAAACAGAATAAATATCTTTTACATGACAGCATTAAGCATCATAGGTCCTATCCCCAGCATCTTTTCATACTAAAGAACATTATAAATCACCTGCTTTATAAGCATTTCATAGGTGGAAAGACTTTCTTCTACAGCCCTATAGCCTCTCCTGGTTAGCTGCCACTGTGGGGTTTTTTATGCTGCCTCACAAAATTTTATACCTTATAAAAATCTATTTCATGGTTTCTTGAGTCTGCTGACTCTGTCTCTCACCATACCAATTGATAAGCAGCCTACTTCTCTACCTCCAAGCAGATTCCCATGCAGGTGTGATGAAGGGAGAAATGCAGACTTCTGATCTGCATCTGTAAAGTTGAACACTGGTACCTTACTACCAATCAGCACAGTAGATGTTGCCACACCACTGAACACTCCTGCAACCCTAGAGATGAACAGTTTCCTAGTGGGATTCTTGGACTCCTTTCCCCCTGAAGACATCCATCTAAATACAGCTTCCAGAAATTTTGTTTCTGGATAAACTCTTTGTTGAGGGAGAACTAGCCCAAGGACACCTACAGCAGACCACAGAGGCTCTGCAGAGTCTTACTTACCTCATGGGAAGTCCAGCTGACCCAAATGCTGCTGTGTTAGCACACATGCTGGACTGGATTTATGCAGAACATGCCTTCATTCTTAGGAGACCATTAAAGTGGATAGTCCATCAATTCTTTCACGGCACATCCACTCAATCCCCTCTGCTTCTCAGAGATAACACCTTAAAATTGCTGACTGCAGGTGAATTTGGATATTACATCACATCTCAGCTTTCCTAGAGGGTTCATGTCAGCTTCCATCCAGCTGGCAATATGCTAGAAAGGAGATTGCTTGTACAGTACCTTTATTGAGCTGCCATGCAGCAGAAAGAAAATGGGCAAGGTCAAATAGGTCTAAGTTAGACTGCTGAGCCAAAGACTGTAGAGGAAGTGGTGAGCTAAGCAAGGAAAATGCAACTCAGGTAAAACTATGGGAGCAGATGAGTAGTACAAGAGCTTGATTAACATCCCACCCATGACCAAAAAAAGCCTCTCAGTCTGAGCCTCTCTGCCTCAAACTGAATGTGCTAGCACACACCTAAACCATCCTTAACATGGGCTAATTCTATTGACAGTCTTCTAAACCTTGGTGTATATATACATATAAATATCCATATGTATAACTTATTCCACTCCACACTTGAAAAAAATTCTACTGCATGAATATTAAACTCAAAGGAACAAATTATTTTCAATATTGAAATTTTCATGTAAAAAGGCTGTAACAATACAAATAAGCTTCAGACAGGGAATATCTGAGTTTTTGTTTTGGGTTGCTCCTTCAAGGACAGGTACACCTACAACTAACTACCTGAGCATGCAAACCTGCTGACAATTCTGCACCAGCAAAATTAATTCCAAACTCTCTGTTTCCTGGGAACATGGCAGACTATTCATCCCCCTCAAAGCCATATGAAGTAAATTAATCTTTAGCCAGGTATATTTGAGGTAACTATTCCCTGCTTTCATACGTACATGTGCGGAGCTTCCACTCATTTTAGTGAGATAAAACATGTTTCCAATCCGGATCTTTGAAAAGGTCTGACATTCAGTATTTATTATCATAGCAAAGATTAAGAACAGTCCTACTGAACTGTAATATTTAAAGACTTACTCCATTCAGAAGAGGTATTATGACACAGGACAATTAACATATTCCCAGAAGTATATCTTTCAAGCAAAAACTTTCCTGTGATAAATACAGAATTAAACATGGCATTATATGTTAATTCAGATGGAAATGGAGTAGTTAAATACTTCCAGATTGAAACTCTAACTACTTACAATCTCCCCAGCAATTGCAAAGTAATAAAAAAAAGAAAAGCAACAGCATACGGAATAAGATACTCAGAATCTAGCAAAATGTTACAAGGAGAAAAAGAATTAGAAATCCTTTGCTCTCTGCTCCTTTTTTTAGTTACTTTAGGCAGTTGAGTATTTTTTGTGTCCTTAGCTGAGCTATTCAATATTCATTCCATCAGATACTCTGACAAAGCCTCTACACATCAAAGTACATGCTCTAAACATACTTTATTTTCCATGCACCACATTTTTAATTGTCATAAATGGGGTTTTGCATGTATAAGTTACCCCCTGCACATACACCTGCATAATATGGCAGTTTAAGGACATATATGTGAAAACTGTTGAGATTTCTATCTGTTGCATTTGCAAACTAGACTTCCATGTAGAAGATTCTTATCCTTATTTGACATGTGGCACAGGCCAAAGATCTGCAGTTGTATTTACTGAAAGGAAACCAACACAAACAGTGAAAGGGAAAGATACGAGCAACTTGGGAGATGTGATTTCTTGGACTTTTAAGCATGTGTGTGTGTGATAGTCATATACTTTTTTGTGTCAGATATTTGGCTATCTAAATATTACTTTTCACATGACATAGTCCTGAGAGCATGTAGTATAAATTATCATATATCAGTTATGAAAAGATAGTCATGTGAATGGAATCTGAAAGACAAACAATCATCTCTCAGCTGCAACTGGACATAATCCAAACGCAGAGTAATATTTTGGTTTGGTTACAGAAGAATGCTACAGGAATCAAAGGCTCAGACCTACATTCCTTCCTTGTGTGGATACTCCTATTGATTCCAGTGGAATGGCTACTGTACTATGGTATAAAGAGTCAATACTATATATTAATCCCCAAAGAATACCAACATAGGTAGACAACATTCACGTGTGTAGAAATACAGAAGAGAATATTATTGGCAGTAACATGGACCTGACTTACCTGAACATAGAAATGAGGGAAGTCTTGCTCTTTGCATCTCCAGTTGTCTTCTGTCAGCTAACTGGGTCACTGATTTCAGCACAGAGACCAGACAACTATCTGCTAAATAGAAATTGGCATAATACAGAGTAGACTATTCGCGTGAGAAAAGCCACCTATACTGTCAGGGCAAATTTGAGCCAAACGGGGAGCAGAATTCTCCCCTCAGAATAACTAATATTGTATCTGTTAATGCACTCTACAGATAGCCCAAAGATTGTCTGGCTCCACTGAAGGTTCACAGTAAAGCCACAATGAAATCTGACATACGTGCCTCACTAGGACTGGATACATTATCTATATGAGGTTCTGCACTGAGGTTGTTCTCCCTCCTGATACTCAGACTAGATGCCAACACAGGATTACCCCCATTCACTCCTTTGGGCTAGTGGCAATGACATTAACTTGCCATAGAAGTACTTGCCTATAAAATTAGCAGGAAGTACAGACCTATAGTGCAAAGATACCCATTTTCTCAAGTAAAGGCAAACAAACACAGGTTTAGGTGACATGCAAAGCATGCCTTGAAAAACACAACCCTTGAGGGTAGGTTCCCTGCAGGGATCTTCTATATTGAAATAAATCTTAACCAACATAATCAGAGTTCAAATTGTAAAAATTTAGTTCTTGACTCTCAATCTGTCTGTATTGTTGCTAAGAGGTATTCGAGAGGTTTCCTAACCAGTAGTTCAAGTGATAAACACATCTCCTCTCAAAATGTTTTTGTGTGAAAATACTGGCATGCACTCATAGGCTTCACGGGCCTTTTCCACACAGAGGACTTGTAGCAAAAAGCACTATGCACTGAGATTCCTTCAGAGAGCAGCAAATTCTTATGACAGTACCCCCAGAGGGAAGACAGAAAAGTTTTGGAGCCTAAGTCCCAGCTTTTACAGTGTTGCTGATTTTGGAGTACTGAAGTCCATCCATGGACATCCATGTGGCATCCTGTTGCTGAATCCATGCTTTGCCTGCTGTGGTAGATAGAACATGCTTTCCTTCCCCTAAAGCAGGAGCTGACTGTGGTAGTTCATACAAGAGGTGATGTATAAACACAGACTTGCACAAAGCCCCGTATAGTTTCCACAAAAGAAAGGCAGAAAAGGCAGCCGCTTCCCACAACCACCACCTGGATGCAAGGAGGAAATGTGCATGAAGAGTTCCTCCTCCATGCATACCTACAGAATTCAACCCAGCCCTTCACTTCGCATCTCCCCAACAAGTTTTTTATTCAGGCAGAGAACGAGACATGACAAATGCATGTTGATATAGGATAACATGTGCCTAAGGGCTATTAACAAAGGGAGGTGAAGGTAACAGCCCCAAATGTGAAGGTGAAAATAATGAAAAATGCAGTTCATCTCATGCAGACACAAGCCTAGACGTCCTGCTACTATGAACATACCCATCCCGTCCCCCCTCTTCCCCCAAAATATTCCTTTCCCTGATAAATCTGTATAAAATGTTCTATCCTCATTGATACAAAATAGAACTTAAAGCAAAAAGTGAGTAAAAATAATCACAAAAGAACTGCTTTTAGAGCTTAGGAGATCACACTATGGTAATGTACAGAAAGGAATGACTGTGTTCCTGGATCACAGTGTTATCAAGTTACTGTTCAGTGACAGAATGTAGTGTGAAGCCATAATGTCCTGCTAGATGTCATTGTGGTCACTGATGTCCTCTCTGCTTCATCCACTCTGCTGCATGGGTGTGTGGGTGGGACTTGCTTTCAAGCTGACATGTCTTTTCATTCTATTTCATTAATGCACAATTTTAAACCTTTTTTCTTGCTAACATGTCCAAGCCTCCACATTCTTGGTTGTATACACACAGTATTTCCTGCAATCCTGTGGCATGATCTAAGGAAGATGGGATTGGACACACAAGTAAGGGTTTATGTGAGATCAGGTCTGATGCTTTAAAAAATATATATAAGAAGGGATAAGTAATTTTTTTCTTAAATGAATACATATTTTCTTAGGAAAAAAAAATACATAAGAACATATGTATCTGTTTCACAATGAAGAACCAGATTATACTGGGAGTAATCATTCCTGTAGTGGGTTTTAACACTCTGCCAAGCAATCGACAGATGACTCCTAACATGTAAGTACTTACAGTAAAGTCTTTTTTTAAACTCTTTTTTAACTTCTAACATGCTGTTATTTAAAAAAATGTAAACCAAAATTGAACAAACACAAGTACTATTAATATTCCATAGACCTCCTTGGCAGTTTTTCATTCTGCTTCATAATGACTCAGTAAAATTTATCTGTTTCATTTGTGAAGAAATTTTACATAGGAAAAAGAGGACTTGTTATTCAGAAGCTCACATCTCTCTTCCATTTCTTTCCCTCCCTTCTAAAAATGCAGCCTGCAAGAAATACTGAAAGTTGGTGGGACTGGGAATGCTAGGGGTCTTTTTTTGTTTGTTCTAGGGTTTTTAGAAAAATACAAACTTTCACAAATGGTGAAAATCCATTTCTCTAGAGCTTGAGAGGCCTACAGCATAGCCGAGTGCTTAGAAACTGGCTGTTCAGTAGCTGGACTAGGTCTGACAAATAGAATATAGCTAGGAAATGGGGAAATACTACTTGAAATATCAAGGACTATTTCCAAGAAAATAGCTCTCAGGACAAGACATCCACTGGAGAGGTAATCCATCTGTCCATGTATCTATGTGCCTTATAAGACTCTAGAAAATCCTATTCCCAGATACTAAGCCTCACCTTAACAGCCTCATTAGGGCAGAATAAGGATTCATCCACAGAGCAGCAGTTCAAAAGATGATGTACCTTCACGACGCTAGGAGGTAGATGGTGTGATTGTAGAGCAGTCAGATTGCTCACTGCCTGGAGCAGCTGGAGAGGACTGGTGTGAGAAGTACCAAGAAGGATGGACTTCAGCAAGGTGGTGGGCAAGCAAAAGGCCATCAGCAGACTGGATCCTTCCTGGTGGTGAAAACAAAACAAAACAAACAAACAAAGATCAGCTGTTCAGAGGCAGTTATGGATCATGTACTACTAGAAGAAAAGAAGATTGTGTTCTAATGGTTAACTTTAAATGTAGCTGTGCACTTTGCTGGCATATAAGCCTAACATGGGTGATTTATGCAATATAGAATACAAAAACATAAACATTTATCTTACAGTACTAAGTCCATCAACATTAGAATTAGATATGTCATCTATACCCAGCATGCATCATTTTATTCATCATTACATATTTATCCCTTTATCAGATTTTTCTTTAAATGAGCTTCACTGAACACAAAAGACCTGAATAATTTGATATGCAGTAAATGTGTCCTTGTAGCCTTATTATTTCCTTAAATAAAGAATATGGTTAGATTAGCTCAAATGACAATTTGCTGACTTATATTAGGTTCAGTAGGTTACAGAGGGAAACATTCATGCACTCTCAAATTAAAGGGTTCAAAAAAAAAATATAACAGAAGGTATAGTTAATTAGCTGACTGGATTATTCAATCCTAGCATAAAGGCATGAGCTCTGCTTTAGTGAAGGAGCAAGCACTGACAGAAGTTAATGCCTTGGAGATTCTTCTTTAAACACTTTAGTCTCTCGTCAAAATTATAATTGCATTCATATGAGATTTCCTGCACTTGGTGTAACAGGGGGCTGATCTTTTTTCACCTGGTAGGACTTTTTAAGCTAGAAAAGAGAATCAAAGAAATGGAGCAAAACACACATGGGTGACATGCATCAGGAGCAATTGTGTAGGTGCCGTACAAAACACCTTGCAAAAATGCAACTCATCTCAAAGGCACTTGTAGTGTAAGAGTTGGACAAAAAATGACAAATGGGAAAAGACAGAAGGATGGAAGAACAAAGAAGTAGTGACACAGTTGGTCAGTGTGATAGGCAGCATTCTCAGCACATCCCTAGCCTGACAGCTGTCAAAATTTTAATAAACTTCACAGCAAAAGAGAGTTTTAACGAGGCAGCTAAGGAAAATTTCTTACAAAAATGTGAGGTGAGACAAGCTAAAAACCTAAAATCTGTGACATGGTTAGCTGTTTTGCTCTGAAATCCTTTACTTCTGAAGGAATTAACAAAATATTTTGTTTTCCTGCTATCTGGATTCCTAGATCCATACCGCAGCATGACACACTTTCTTCTCATTCATTGATGGTCTGTATTATCTCAATGCAATTGAAGAAACCCTTATTTTCACTTCAAATTCCCTCGCCTCTTAGAAAATTGACATGCTGTCCCCATAAGAAGAAAGCTCCTTTTGCTCTGAACACATGTTTACCATCTCCAGGCACGCCAGACATTTGCAGGGTGTCAGCTGTGAAGGAAACATGAATATGTTCACATGATCAACAGCTGCACTGTGAAAATGCCTGTGGGGATGGGGAAATATTCTAGACCCCTACCCATCAGCTCTACAAGCTCGGAAGTGATTACAAGAATAAGCCTAAGAGTTATCAGGAAACCAAAAGTTATTTAGAGGAGAAAAAGACAGGATCTGATTTTCTATGCCTTTCAGAAGGGATGAGATGATATTACTTCAGGTCCCTTGTACAAGTGTTCCTAAGGGTACCTTTTTTTCAAAATTAACCTAAGCAGCAAAAATCAAGCCTGGACTTCGAAATGGTGGTATAATGACCCATAATTTTGATTGAAAACCTTTCAATAATCCTTCTAGCTACGTAAAGAACCATACACTTTTTTTTTTTCCTCAAGCTTGTGAACACTTTGAGCTGTTGCTTCATTTCATAAGCCAGAACTAAATACCAAACTTTCCAAAACAAGTCTCCTATCATTTAACTCTCAACTTTACATCCAAAACTCACTAGGACAGTGTTTGTAGTCAAACCACGGTCACTGAAAATGCCATGTTACCGTGTTAAATACCATGTTACTGTTTGTAAAGACCGAATATAAAGAGACTCACACAAAACAAAGTTTGATTTACAAATGAAGAATCACTGAAATTAGCATTGCTGTTTGTTTCCCTTTAGTGTCCACACCCTCCCAACTATTCTGTGTGTAAAACTGGATAATGAACAAACATCTTGTGAAGTCTGGTATCGGTCTAAATCAGTAATAGGATGCCCTATAGAAAAATAGAAATGCTGAGGGACAGAGACAGGAAATAAATTAAGAGAAACAGAATTATTCACGATGGAAGCTACTCGTCTCCTTTGCGTTCAGCTTCTTGGATTTATATTTGCTTCCTCTCATTGGTCTGCCTCATTTCTATTGCCTTTTTTCCACTATTACCCATCAAGCTCTTGCAAAAGGGTGCAATTTGCACCTGCTTTTAAAAAATATTGTATTAGCGACAGCTCTATTATCTCAAGTAATCCAGGTTGAAGGTCTGCAAATGACTTCTAAGTGAAAAAAAAAAAAACAAACCCAACCCTCCCTTCAGTAAGCAGGGATACATTTGGTATTAAAAGAGTGGCATTCCCCTTTGCACAGCCAGGCTGCATAAGAACAGGATTTGTAGCTGCTGCTCCAAGGATCTATAGGAAATAAATTGGCTCACTGCATTTGGCGATGCTTTCCACTTCCAAAAGAGCGATAGTTTGGCATGTTGCAAGTTGCTGCCCTACAAGTAGCACAGAACTCTTGCAACTTGTCTGCAATTCTTGACCCTGTGTTGCCCAGTATTACACTGGCAATACATCTACTCAAGCACATAGGTGGCAGAGTCATTTTCCACAAGCCTCACAGGTTAAGAGCCATATAGTGTCATCATAAACTGGATACAGTTGAACATCCTGTATTAATACCAGTAACACCCAACTCCCAAAACTTCCCCTGACATTTTAGGGGCCTCACTTTTCTTCTATGAACTCTGCATAAAAAGGGAAGATCAATGAGTCCGCTTTAATTTTTATCTTAAAATCAAATAATGAACCCTGGCATCTTCAGCACTTTAAATTTAATCATTCTATTTTTAAACTGATGTTTTAGTTATTTTTATTGGTACAATGAGGTAGCTTTTAATCAGATTCACATAATTAAATGTTCTGTCTCCGACACAAGCTGTGTATCTATTACAGCCTCATTTAAGCCACATTGCATGAGTTCTATCAAGATAATCAGGAATAACTGATCCAGTTTCCACCTACCTAGGACCCAGTTTTAAAATTCCCTGTACTGTTTATATTAGATAGGTAGAAAAAATGCATTATTCTGAACATTCATTTAGCCACTTTTTCAGGACCATAAACATTTTCCATAGTTCTCTCCTTCACATTTCCTTCTGAAACCCTCACTTTGTCCATGTGAACATTACATCTGCAAGTGGGTTTTTATCCTTTCCCATTTTGAGGGCATCATGTTCTGGATTTTATAGCCTTACTGATATCCAAATGGATGCAGTTCTTTACATCTACACCTCACATTGAAACTTAATTCTTTTTCTGGTCGATGAAGTGTTGATGATCTCTTAGCTGCACTGATCAGCATTCGTGGCCATGCAATGCCTCACTAAACACAGGGGAGCACTCTCCAGCAGACAGATTTGTTCCATTCCAAGGTCCTAAAGAAACTTCTAGGAAATGCAGAGCTAGCCAAAGCTGCATACACATGCATGTACCTCCACATGCATATAAGCCTTTGCACTTAAATTATTAATTGCAATTATTTGTACTACTTCTAAGGGGAATGTTTGTTTTCAATTTTAGGAAACTTCATTTCCATTTGTACCTTTAAAATCTCTCTTTTACTGAATATAAATGATTGAGAACATTCTTTTCAACTTAGGAACTTTTATTATGTAATATCTGGATGACTAACTGGCTCTGGTGGTTTTGGAAAAAACTGCTTACACAATTCTGCCTAATTAATATGTATGCCCTGACATACATCCTTAGAGTGCATGGGGAATGGGTAGTGGCCCATTCAAATATTGGATTGAAGGATGATTAAGATTAACAGCTATTCATGAAGTACTGGAAAGAAGAATCAAAGAGGATGTGAATTATTATCTGTATCAGTTTGGGGTTGAGAAAAAAAAAAAGAGACCTTCTATAAATTCAGTTTAGAAGGATGAAAGGGAAAAAGAATCCCTTTGTTTAGCACTGTATCCGAGATAAAAATAAATGGACTTTCTGCTGCAAATACAGCCCCTTTGCAGACATTCAAGAAACATCAGAGATCCTCAAGAGGAAGTAGTGGGAGGTTTTTTTATTGCCTTTATTTTTTAACAATCCTGTTTATACTTTTCTGATATTCTCAAGCCTCACTGAAACCATACCTATGTTAAAAGGGAGGCCTGTTGAAGTGGGACATGTTTTGGGGATGTTCGGAGGCGGTATCTATTTCTCTATTTGGAGCCATTGCACTCTCACTGTGCTAGCTGTTATTGACCCACTTACAGGGTGTTCGGGGCGGGGGGATGGGGGTGGGTGAAGGAGGGAGGTAGCTGCTTCAGTAGGGAGAAAAAAAGAAAAAAGGTGGCCTTTATAAAGCACCGTGTATGCTAAGATCTTCTGAGAAGAATTAGGCACTAAAACCAGAGAAAGAAATTATCCTCCAGCCCTTCAAATACAGCAATGAAAACAAAACACTTTTCCTTCACTCAAATATTTAAAATACTAAAAGTTTGAAAGTTCCCCAAATAGAATCCAATTATTCTCACAACCAGAGGCTAATTTCCCCAGCTCTTTGAGCCACTGATGCTCAGCAACCGTCTGAGTGGTTTTGCACTCTAAAATCTAGGGCAGCTGACAGTCAACAGATCTACTTTACTGAGAGGATTTGCTGGTAATTTTGTCCAGCTTCTATTTTCCAGTGCCAGTCAATGTTTTCCAAGTAAACTCACCCATGAATTCGTGTAGAGATTCAACTTAAAGCCATTTGGCAATGACGGATCTCCTGTCAGTGCTTTAGATGCCGGCCTAACTCAGCCAAAAGGTGAGCATTTTTTAATGCAATATAGTAATCCATTACATATTGTTAAATTAATTTGAGTATTTGAGCAACTTAAAATGTTAAGGTGTTATCTCTGCATGTCATCAGCTTAAATGATTAAAAACCAACAGCAGCCCTGTTATCTGTTAGAAAAGTATATAAAAATCTGTCTCGTGCACAACAATGTCACATTGAAATTCTCTGTTCATCATTGTATCAGTGATTACTTAGGGCCAAAAATCAATATACATTCTTTGGAAAGCCAGACAGAGAGTGAGAAGAGGAAGGGAAGAAAAGAAGGATGAAAGAGAGGAGGAAAAGTATTTTAATACCTGACTGGTATTAATAATACCTTTCTGGTGCATGTGTTAACTTCAGGAACCTGAATAGCCCACTGAGGTAACACAGAGTGCACTGTTTGCTGGCTAAAGCTGAAGTCACCAGACAATCTTCACACTTATACTATTAATGCCTTGGCCACAAATACCTTGTGCAAGGGAGCTTTTGTTACAACAGGCACACTTTTCTGTCAACATAAACTTGAGATCAAATTAGTACCATTAGCAGCCATCAGCAGGTGGGTAAAAGTGTATAACCCCAGTCAGCTCTGGATGGTTCAAAGGGCAATCCTCCTGTCAAAAGACAGACCACATAATATCTCTGTAATGCCCTGTCTTTTTTGTCCTATTATAAACATAGAGCAATTCCTGCTAGAAAGTGTCTCATTTAAATTAAACCATTGTAAAAATCCATAACTTCACTATCTCATCCATACCACTTACTGATATGCCCTATTTACTCAAAGCTTGAAAAGCTACTGATAATATTTGAACTGTCTCTCTCAAACCGTATGTCAATACAGCACAGCAGTTCTGGCTATCAGGGATCTGCTTGCTATGGCATAATCTGTCTGTATACAGTCTCACTTATGCAAAACCAAAGCCTTTCAACATCTCCACAATGACTACTTTAATAATATCCATTATGGCGAGATCTAGGTCACTGTAGTTAAAGCTGAGTCACTTCACCAGTCATATTTGCCAGTTGTAAAACCACTGATGCTCTTTAGACAAAAGCAGCTGTGATTTCTCCTCTAAATAAGTTTTAAGGGTCGTAGGAAGAAAAGTATGATATAAACATGTTGCTCTCTTCTACGAAGCATCTATTGGGCAATGCACATATTTTGTTTTGAAAGTCATTTAGTCCTTTGTCTGGAAGACACTAGGACATTAAGAGGAGCGACACAATTTCAGAATAGAGTCTCAGAGTAAATAATAAGGCATGTCAATTAAACTCTTGAATATATCTTAGACTTTAAAGAAAATTGTCTTAGACTCACTGGTTTGGAAGATTTCTTCACACTTTTTAAGTCAGGCACCTGTTAATTAGTATCAAATTACTTTGCTACTCTGTCATTAAATATGTTTCACCTTTTTTTTTTTTTTGTCTTTTTTAAAATCTGCTCTTTGAATAGTCTCAGCTTGACATCTCACTGAAGTAAATTTCTGCTATGGGTTAGAAAGAGGACAGCACTCAGCCAGTCAATAATTTATTCAAAGTGGTGACCAGGCTACAATTCTACCCAGAACATAAAATTTTCACCCTGCTAGGCATTAAGTACTCGCAGCCCAGATTTCCAGAATGAGATATAATACTTCATATTTTTCCAAGGCAAAATAAATGTCTGGTTTTATCCCTCAGTAAGAAGGCATTCATAATAATATCCCCAGCTCTAAGGGGACCCCTGTCATAGTGTGGTTATTTTCTGGGCTTTTCTTATTTATACTAAGAGCAGAGCATACCCTCTTTCTATGAAAAGAGCATACTGCAAAGCTTACACACACAGACAAGGGAAAAACCCTGCTCGTCATGGATAACACAAGCAAATACCATCCTGAAATAGAGCAATCATCCCATGGTGGGTGCATCAAAATATATCCAAATTCCAGTATCTTTTGAGTCCATGAAATTAATTTGAAACAGCCTGCAATTAAAAAATTTTAGAGTTTAGACAGAAGAGAGGTTTGACCTAACTTTTCAAGAAAAAGCCTAAACAAGGACACTGCTTTGAATTAAAGTGTGCTTTAGTGTCACGCTAAATCTTTTATTTTCAGAGGCGAGATTTCAGAGTGATCTTTTAAGAGTAAGCTGTACCTAGTTTTATGAGAACCTAGTTTTACATAAGTTAGTTCACAGTTATGGCCAACTAGGTAAATTGGATCCATAACCTAACTTAATATTGCTACTTCTAAAAGACCTAACTCTTTAACACGTGCATTAAACACACCACAACCAAGTAGGAAACTCAAATCCAAGCTTTTCTCTTCTTCCAACCTCCGCCACTGCACAGACCCACACACAATGCACGACAGAATCCATTAATGGTGAAAAGACTACCCAGGGTCCCCCAAATAAGATTCTTTTTGTGAGGAGCAGTTGAAGAAACACTCTGACCTTCAGCAGAGATACTCAGTAATTTATGAAGTTTTTTTTTTTCTTGCACCTCTCTACAGATGGTTAATGTGTTACTGAATAGATGAACAAACTTCTTCCAATGTTAAGAGGATTCCTTCAGTAACATCCTTACCCACAATAAATCACCCACTTAAAAATTATTAAAAAAACCCAAACCCCAACATTTTCTTGCAAAACTTCTACAATCCAAAACTCATTTAGCACCAACCTGCAGTTGCACAGCATATTGTTCAAAATGAAACTGGCCATTTGTTCGCATGTCACATGATTTTTGTTCCTTATTTAGTATCAGGAAAATAAAGGATGTATTTTTATCATCATTTCCACATATATTTTACCTTTGCCAAAGTCAGCTCGAGTATGCGTTCCAAGTAGTTTTACATTTGTCCTTGAGGGAAAACAAAATTGAACAGGCCAGGTAATGCAAAGCAGTCAACATCAGTGGGTCAAATTAAGTTCTGGCATAACCTTGCTGGCTTGGGTTCAGCAAGGAAGTGGTTGTGCAGGGGAAGCAGGGATGGAGGTGGGATGTATAAGAAAGAACATACAAAAATAATTGCTAAGGTGGTTTGTACAGGGATCCCTGCAGCAACAGCTCCAAGAATTAACAGATAAGAGTGTCAAATATAAACGTGCAAGTATTTGTCTTGAGCTGAAGAACTGAACTGGAACAATTAACGTGCTGTGCGTGTACATAAATTTACCTGAAAAACCCACTGCATGCTCTTAATCCCTTTGAAACTTCAGTATGACAGAAGATTTCAGGACAGGACTCCACAAAATGATGGGTGATGAACAGGGATACTTCAGTTAGGCTCAGAAAAAAACCTTGGAATTTCACAAACTTGTTCTGCTGAACAAGGCAGACTTAGCACAGCAAAAATTTACAGCTGATACAAGCAACAGAGAAATTTACTGAAATCACTTCTATTTCCCTTAACGCATATGCTCCAAGTGCTTCTTACCTATTCAGTGACCTGACCAAGAGAAGAGCTGGATCCCCAGTCAGTGTTAGTCAGCAGTTTCAGTGAAGTTCATGGCTATAGGGCTCTCTGAGCTGTCTGTGACCCAACACAGAGCAGCCACAAGAACTTCAGGCAAATGACTGCTTTCCAGGCAATTTTATCTGAATCATCCTTCTGAACTCTGGCTACAGGATTTTTCTTTAACTTAAACTTGAAGTCCTGCAACATTAAAGAACAGAATGCATCAACTTAATTGGAAACAGTTTTGCCTCAACACATCCTGCATTTGTTCAAGGACTTAGAGAGAGGAAAAGCCCATGCTTTGAAGCACTGTGACAACTTAAGATAAATTTCAGCATTACTTTTCTAACAGAATATAATTGAAAACATACTTCAGCACAGACTCTAATCTAACTCTGGGTAAAGATGTGTTTAACCCACAAGACTGGATCTCAACATTCCCAAGTCTTGAAGAAATCCCGACTGACCCAAATTGTCTTCTCCTTCTATAACAAGCAAAACCCATCTTAATACTACTGAGTTGAGTTCATCACTTATTTAAAATCACTGCTTTTAACACCACCTATGTGTTCTTTTCCATCACACTGATGCCTAAAGTCCCCATTTCTCCCAATCCCTCACAAAGTTTGTGGTCAAATACACCTGTATATTGTAGAAGGCAGTCCCTCCCCCAAAGCCTCAATGTCTAAACAGCCCAAACTGGCAGACAGTAAAATAAAGGATGCATTGTTAACTCCATTCTCAGCTGGGAAACCATGCCTTAGGATGACTAAGAGTCAGAATCCCAAGGGAGGTCAGGGATCAGATTCTCAGATGCTCAAGAGCCAGACTTTCATAGGAGAAAAAAGATTTTAAAAAGGAGTAAAGTAATAATAATAGAAAAAAAAAGGGGGGGGGGGGAAGAAAGAAAAGATGCTCCAAGCCCTGTAAATCCTACTTTTATTGTAAATTTTTCAAAGACCTTTTTGCTCATCTTGAATAGCTTAGCACACAGGCACCCTTTTGAGTGTCTAAATGGGAACTTAAGTCTCTAGGAAATCTCTCCCCCAGTCAGGGTGCTACGAGGTGCTGGTTTGAAGCGTGGAAGTATGAGAGTCGCACAAGGTCACAAAGGAAGTCTCTTGCAGAGCCAGAAATTTGAACCAACATCTCCTGTGCCCTAACCACAAGTCTACCCTTCCTCTTGCTAACAACACACTGTATTTCTTTGTTAAGTTTCTTTCTAGTCAGATATAACATAATGAGCCTTTTTCTTTATTCACCCACAATCGTAATATGACATTATGAGACTGGCACTTGTCATTCACAGGGAATGCTCTTTTTCCACTTGCCCCCAAAACACAAACACACTTAGCAGATTGTCGTCAGCGGATGACACTAGAATCTCTGTATTTCAGAATCTTTTTACAGAAGCCTCACAAGAGTAAGTTGCCCTTTATTCATATTTTTCAGGATGTGAGAGGCTGACAACTTGCAGATCCCAGCTACAAAAAATTGATCCTGTTCCCCATATAAGCTCTAAGAGGGGGGTGGGGGGAATGGTCAAGAAGATCAAGGAAACAGCAAATTGTTCGTGTCACATGTCTTACCTGCTGCTACCATGTGAAGGCCTAGATACTAAAGTAATAGGTCAGTAGCCACTGGCTACCATCATGTGCATGAGCAGCCTTACATACCCCTGCAAGACATGTAGACTAGAATAACATCAAGTAGAAAACCCAAGCACAGCATCGTTTTCTTTTGCCACCTTTTCCACTTTGAGGGACACAAATAATTACTTGCCATTTCAAGCTCTGGAGACCACAGGGGGATGTCACAGTACAAACCAAGAGAATTACAGATATTCACTCTATCTGCACAGAGAAATAAAAGAACGCATGTGAGAAATGCCTGATGTACAGAACTCCATTCATCTCTGAGTTACTATTTTTGCATTTGTCTCATTTGGACTTTTTTTTCTTTTTAGATTTGGTTTCCTCAAACCCTGCCCTCTTCTACATGACCTTTTTGATCAATAGTCCTTTGTTGTGCTGTGAGGCCTTGGCAGCAGAGGACAGAATGACTACAGCTAATCCTTATCTAACATTTACCTTTAAACTCTTTGGGTCTTGGCACAGGTTCGAGGCATTTGTTTTGTTTAGGTTTTATAGCTCTAAATGATGAAGACTGCTTGAGAACGTAGTCGCCTCCAGAGATCCCGGAACTCTCGGCTGACATTGCCCCCCTGCTCCTGCAGTCATCCCCATCTCCAACCCAGAGTATTTGCATTTTTCTGCCTTGCCACCTCAGAAATTAGTGGATTACCTCAGCTCTTCTGATACATCTTTTGGCAAAGTCCATGGAAGTCAGGTTGCCAAATATTTTCATGCAGAAAACAGGCCTCTCCCTGTCTTTTTAAGTGTAGAAGACATATTTTGGGGGTGGGGACAAGGAGACTCTAAAAGCCTCTTTGTCAGCTTATGAAGTTGCATGTCATTTTAAAAAACAACTCCAACTGTTTTTTGTCACTATGCTATCTTCTCACAGGAGGTTCACTGAGAAAAATTTGTGGCTGATTTTCAAATGGCAAATCAGTGTGAAACTCCCTATTCTTTCTACCCTTAGGAAAGGGTGTTAGCCTATACATTGAGATCTCTCTTTGTTTCAGTCACTGCAGTGTAATACTACATCCCTGGAAGCTCCTAGAACAAAACCATTAGACCGTACCTCCCCTCCCCAGCAACTTCATCTCAACGTGTACTTCATTTATGCAAACAGCCTAAAGCATGACTCATGCCCCAGTGAGAGACGACTATTTGAAAACTTGAGGGCTGCTATAACTGACCACAGCAAGGGCAAAGGTATCAAAAATAAGCCAAATATGACAATTACAGATGCAAACCAAATTAATACTCCCATAGAGAGAAAGCCAGATCTGCTGGAACGCCTGAGCCTCTGCAGGAGGTTAGGCAGCTGCAGCAGCACAAGGAGAGCCTGGGGCCAGGCATGAAGACTCTGGTCCTTGGAGTTTGGCCTACACATATTTTAAAGGGTTGTTGATAGCGGGAAATCCTTGGGTTTCTGTTACCAACAGGGTCTGCCCTTTGCAAACAGCAACTTATTGTTTTCTCTGAAATAAGGTTTCACCAAATTTGAAGGTACTTTTGGCATCCTTCAGAGCTGTAAAGCTAATCTGAAAAAAAAGGTATTTTGTGTTCTTTGGGTTTTGTTGTTAGTTTGGTTTTTTAATTATCACACAAAGCTAAAAAGCCCTTATGAAAGTTAGAGTAAGTCATTAAAGCTATCGCTAAACTTACTGTGAAATTGATTGGGATCTTAAAAAATATTAAAAATTGTACTCTCTTGTTCTACTGCCCACCCTCCCCCCCAACCGCTCCACAACTAAAGAGCCACACACTCAAAACTAC
>JANHGN010015895.1:0-33175 GCA_024605025.1 Megaceryle maxima
TTTTTTTTTATGGTGTTTTTTGTGGTGTTTTTTTTTTTTGTTTGGTGTTTTTTTTTGTTTTTTTGGTTTTTTTTTTTTTTTTTTTTTTTTTTGATGACACCTGAAAAAAGTTTATTGGCATCATTTCAATTTATCTGCAGGGATAGTTGCTGGTATGGATGGTTTCTCAGCAGAATTCCTTATTATCTTTCACAGCTAAGCTTGCTTTGTCACTCAGTTGGGTATTCAGAGATCACAGTTTACTACAGGAGGAAGGAAAGTTCTGTTAAACACCTTACTGGATTCGCTGGCTTGGAAGAAAGCCAGTCGATAAATTGGGTAAAGTGCAAAATATATTTGGAGAGAGCAGAACATGAAGCCTGGTACTGGATGGCAAAATGCTATTAATTGTTTGGACCTCAGAAGCAGCAGAAGATCAATTGATTGAGAGAAGCTGAACGGATGCCAGGTGATCAGTAGAAGTGGGGATGGTCATTTGGCAGTTGGTTTTGGCTAGGAAAATGTCAAACAATGTGGTTGCCAAGAGGCAAAGGCTGACATGCAGAAGCATAAGAGACATAAGAGCTACAGCAAGGAGCAATAGAGGAAAAAAAAAGGCTTTAAAGGCATTGGGAGGATATGAGGGTAATGTCTGCATCTGCACAAAAATATTTATACTTGCATATAATAGTAAGAATAAATGATAGACATATATGTGAAAAATATCTTCGCTCTTTTATTTGCATATTGGCAAAGGACCATACTAGAAGAATGGTTATAAGATATGTAAAGTTATCAAACAAGATCATGGAGCCTTCATCCTGTGACATCGAAGTAAAGAAGCGTGCTGTTGGATTGGAAAATTGCAGCAAGACTGAAGGCAGGCTGATATCACAGAAAACCTACATAATTTGGTACTTCACTCAGGTAAAAAAAAGGTACATGTTTTTTATTGTCTGGGTAAAAGGCAGTAAGACTTACCAAGGTGGTATGATACATTGGAATGTTTGATATAAGATGAACGGGAGATTTTGGTAAGATGTTTGTAAGTTTGGGCTATTTTGATGCGAATATTTTAGTGAAGATACTTCTAAAATCACTTGGTTTACTGATGATGCTGTGAAGGTTCAAGTGATATTAAGTGAATTATTATTTCATCATTGGAATAAGACATCTCAAACTGTAGGCTGTAGGTAGGAGGGTGTGTAACATGTTTCTGAGGTTTTCAAGTGGCCCACTTTGAAAAATGCTTTTCAGAGTTGATTATTTTAGCATCTGTTGGTCGCCTTGTCCTGACAAGCTAGGATTGTTTTGACCATGAAATGGATGACAAATTGCTGAGAATATTTTATTCGTGAAATGCTTCTTTGTTCTAGGAATAATTATTCTTAAATTTTTCAGATGCTTCTTAAATGACCCTAACAGTTTCTGTCCGGAACTTAACTAAAAATGTTTGTCAGTCAAAAGTGACTGTCGTCAAATGCACCATTTCTGATAAGTAGCTAAGCTGATGTTGAAAGACTGCAAACACTTAGATATACAAATATGTGTAAGAGATAGGTACCAGTACTGACAAAAACATAGGTAATCAGATATCGGCTACCAACAAAACACAAATAATACACCCAGTAAAATGATCAAATTTAATGCTGAGACAGAGTAATCTGAAATATGCAGATAATCTGAAATATATCTGAATATATCTCTCCTGATTAGACATTTATGTACACTTGATTAGCCTTCCTTTTTCTTCGTGGTCTTTGTATGTAATTTTTTGATAGATTGATTCCCCATTTAATTTAAAAATGTCTATTGTATTTACTAGGAAACTAATCAGATTTTCACTTTAGACATTATAAGAAAAGAATCATGAGTTGCAGAAGATGGAAAAATAATTAGTGAGGAAGCTACTAGGCTGTGACAGAAAATACATAATACATAAGCACAATATATAATCTGCTTCATAAATATGAAATGATATACTGGCATCTGACCAGCTTTCTAAATTCAGCTAAACTTGATGTGCTGTGCAATCTCACGTCAACATAATATATAAACAAACTTCCAGCATCCTTGATACAAAGAGCAGAAATGAGACAAAAGAGCAGTATGTCCTTCAGCTCTGGTTAATGATAATTGGATAAATAGAAGAAAAGTGTTGGTGGCTCTTTCTTGACTGTCTGCTCAAATACGTCATCATGAAGTTTTGAGACCTCTACTTTAAAGCAACTGGGGTGATAGATGATGGATGCTCTTTTTAAAGCACTATTTGAAGAATAAGTATTTCAAATGCTAATAACTTTATGTAAATGGAGACCCTGTGTATTATGAGAGGTGCTGACATTGTGTGCTGTGCTGCAGAAGACCTTGTGCTGGGGTGATTTGTGTACTCTTGTGTTCTCTTGTACCCAGAGGATGGTGATAGGTGCAGCACATGTGAACCTATCTCCTGGTTTAGGTGGTTTCAGAATTGCTCTTACTATTGTGGTGTTAGTTGTCTACCTGGTGGCCACCAAACAGAATCACACAGAGGTGGCTGTTAGGTGCAAGGGAGCAGTTACTGCAGTTGTATCCATGTGAGCTTGTATGAATAATTCTGCTGATCATAAACTGAAGGGAGGTGGACTGAGGCGAGTCACAATTTACACCTCTGCTTTGTGATGGGATTACACTGAAGCAATAATACTAATGGATGACAGTGCACACTGTGTGAAGCCTGAGGAAGTACCTGGTCCAGGAAATTTGTTTTGAAACTTGTGCAGCTTCAGTGATCCACTTAATGATCTCTATGGGAGATCCTCCTCCTCTGCATATCTTTTTTTATTAAGCTTCTCTTCACTTAAAAACTGAGAATACTGTTAACAAAATGCAAACACAGGTTATGCATATCCAGTATGGCATTTCCTATCAGCTGCTTCGCAGAGGTGTTCAGAAGCTGATAGTACAAAATTTATGGCAAAAGCGAGCTTTATGCTTCCTCCCACTTTGCCTCCAGCTGTGCCAGAGCTAATTTGAGTGAAACACCTAATTATCTATTAGCCAAGGTTATAAAATAAAATTAGTCACAGCCTTCTATGAAAAATGGCTAACAACTTTCTGCTCATTAAAAATCAAAGCATATACTTACTATTTTTGATACCAAATGACCGGAGTAAAAAATGTTTGAATGAATATTATTAAATTTATTCTGAAAAAAAATCACAATTAAACCAGAAAGGCCTGGAATGAAATGGCCATTTACATTTTAAACTGTATTTCCTAAGTCTAGCAATGCTTAAGAAATGGCTCATGATATCTAGCTTTGAATTTCTGAATACATGGGTGGAGCAATACTTCATTTCTCACTAGACATCATGGAGTTCAATAAAAATCATCTTGATCTTCAATTGTAAAATAAAGTACTATTTTGAAAAGCAAAACCTTCAGATTATTATGAGAGATACGTACTTAGCTTTAATGTCAGTAAACTTGAAAGCAGAAGAGGAATCCACAGGTTTCAAAAAGAGATTTTACAAATTCACGGGGAGCAGATACTAAGGGGAATAGGTGTACACAAGCTCTCTAATATCCCAACTGTAGCAGCAGTGGACACTGGGGAGATGATGTAAGGGAAATGTACCACAGAAAGTGGCTGAGATTGTCTGAAATTCCTAAGCAGACTTTCTTGTTGCTTGTGCCAGAACTGTGGTCTTCCTGAACCACTGATCTTAGTGGGACATTTTGTATGATGTTTTTTGTTTGTTTGTTAAGAAATTCTTCACCCTTCAAATATGGAGAATTTCATGTGGTTTATGCTGTTATTCTTTGGCTACTGTAATTAATCCTTCAGAACAGTTCACAGTGAGAAGCGTGGTGGAATAATAAAGGCATATAAAAGCATAATGGTCATGCATATATTTTCTTCACATATATCAGCATTTGTGTTTGTTTCTTGTGTTGCTAATTCTTTATTCTTCAAGATACGGGGCATCTCGAGGAAAAGAAGTCTTGAAATCTTAAATATGTTGCTTAATTCAGTGCCATTGGAGTTTCTTGAAGTGCCTTAGCTTCAGCTGATACTTGGTCACATCATTTAGTGAGAGTGGTTTTCAGGGCCACTTCTCACTGTGGACCTGGGAGACCATTTCAGTCAAACAGAGAAGGAACCCACTGAATGAATGTCAGGAGCATTACCTTTCAAACCAAGAAGCATTTGTTGGGTATAACTTGACTGTCTGACCAACAGTTGACAAACTCTGATGTGTACAACCCATTCACTGAACCCAAATTATGTATAGTTTATTTAACATACTTTCACTTTCAAGTAACAATAACCTGTTTTGTAGGGTAGTCCAAAATGCAAGTAATAAGCTTGACCAAAAAGCCATGGTTGCAATGCTCATGTTTTTTTTTCTCCAAATTATGTTTTCTGGTTTCTAATTATTCTGAAAATCTGCCAAGATCCCCAAAACTGTGGGACAACGCAGATGTCTGCATGAAATCTGACAGCTTTTGGGTGAGACAATGGAGCAGGTAAAAGCTGGAATTGACATCCAGTGCACAAGTGAAAAAGTTTGGCCCTCATAACTGGATAAATAAAAGAAAAGACTTCCTGCATGATTTAAAGAAGCTGGGCTTGTGTACTGTTGGGTCAGGAGAATTTGCTTTTCTTATTTTATGCTCCTAGTTGGTATTCTTTGTCTTTTCCTCTCTTTTGTTTTCTTTCTTTTTTTTTTTTTTTTCTCTCCTTCCTCCCATTTTCCAATACAAAAATCTCTCCTTTATTTGCCTTAATTTAATTTATTACCTTGGCTTTTTAAAGGATTTTTCCTCTCTTACGTGAGCAGTATTTGTTTTCCTCTTCTCTCAAGAAAAATTCTGCTTTTGCCAATGTATTAATGCAACCCAGCAGCAAGGAAAATCACATTATTGCTGATTGCATTCAAAAAGACATCACATTCGTTTCACCTCTCTTAGCACACGTGTGATGTTCCCATGTACCAGGTGGTTATAATTAGTCTGGAATGCACTTCGGCTGACAAATTCCTGCCTGTTCATTGGATAATTTCCCTGCTCCAGTCCCAAAACGGAGGTGGGTAGTGGTGAGAGAAGCCTTATAACTGTAGGTGCTCTGGTATAAATCTTAACAAGTTTCCCATAAGTACTGTTAATGCAAACTGATACTCTGAAAATTAAAATCATCCTGGTTTGGGGATCCCTGGCACGCAGTTCACTTAGCTTAACGTTAAGGGAAGATTTCAGTAAACAGTGCACAAAATGCCAAGTGCCGTGTTGGTTTTTAGCTGACCTGTATGATGAGAAGGAACATGTAAAGAAGTCTGACATCTCTAGCTTTTAAGTGGGAATTACTTACACCAAACTTCCATTGTCCTTATTTTTGAGACACTTCCCATGATGGTCCACATTGCTGGACAGCTGTAACATGAGTAAAGTGCAGGGGAAGGGATAAAACTGGGTCTATGTATGTTATGTTCATCTTAGAGTGCAGGCAAATTTCAGTGGCTGTAAATGATTGAATAACCTGAATGACTGATTCAAATACCATGACTTATCAGAAAAAAAATACCCACATCTAAAACTGTACCTTTATTCCCACAAAGATAGAAATTCTCCTGTAGCTCCAACTTTGTACACGGATTGAAATTCATCTGCATTGGGCCATGCAAAGTGTTTTGTTCTTCCTTATCCCGCACTTTGTGTAGTTGTGCATGTAAGTTATTTTTGTTGTGCTGCTACCAAGTAGTTTGTCCTTATTGGTAGAAAAATGGAAAATCCTAGGGAAAAAAACATTTAGCAATCCCCAAAACTTGTTTAATAAGCTGAAATGAGCTTTCAAAAATGAGATCATGAGTTACCTCGGTAATAATTGCCCATGATATTCATAGTGGTGATATTTAACTGGAGAAAAAGCTTAACCGAAAACCCTAGGGAAAATTATTCTTTTCCTTACTTTCCTCCTAATTGGACAATTTCATGTGAACTAATATTTGTTGTCTGATAAGGCTTTCAAGGGAGCCAATTACATATTTCCCCCATTGATATTGCAGCATTATGGGCTTTTCCTGAGACCTTTTGTAGCTTACTTGTAAATATTGATTTAGGGGTTGCTCTTTTGGGAGACAGCATTTATAGCCTAGCTCATAGTTATGACAGTTACTTCTGCTGATAGTCTGTCAGAAGAAACGCTTTAAATAAAGCTTCAAGTAAATGTACTCCAAATAAGATTAGTGTCTGAGAAATTCATCTGGCAGAGTAACCATGATGTAAGACACATCTCTGTAATGATTATCCCTCTATGACAAATTAACTCTAGGACACTGTTTCTCTAAGAGATGAAATATGTTAAATATGGAATGCACTAAATCTGTCTGTTGGTGACATATAGCACTTGAAAGGTCAAGCTGTGTGCAAGTCTGGTGGCATGTGGCACCCACGGTCAGGTATGTTTACATGTGCATCTTAGGGGTTACTAAAAAGGCCCTGCTGTTTTGTGCAGAATTTTTATTATGAGCCCTTCATCTTGTTATCTGAACACCTTGTTTCAGTAGAGTGAATTGCAACATGATAAACACATTTTGTAAGAAGGTTTCTGCCCTTCCTTCCTCCTCCCTCCCCTCCCAGTTAAATTGTGTTCTGGCTTGGTTCTGTGTTTCAGTTGTGTACAGTGTCCTGTGTAGCTCTGAGAAGGAAAGGTTGACAAGTACTCCTTGATCTTGGAAGAGAAAGTGGTGAAGCTTGTGGTAGTTCTTAGGTGACCACAGGGTCAGTTTGCTTCTTGCCTACTGAGCTTTACTCTTGTGATGGAGAGTTGCATTTTTCTGATATATGGAAGTCTTTGTACTAATCCTCAGTTTAGTGCCTCACCATTTAAATTATTTCCAGTCTATGTCCCAAAGTCCTTTGAAGATACTGGCAAGAAATGATACCAAAGAGTACGTAGTTCTTTTTCCTGTCTCCATCAGAAATGGAAAATAGGACTTTTCTCCACTCCTCCTGAACAGAGGGGAAAAAAAAAAAAGTATGTGAGTAAATAATGGTAGTTTCACCAAAACCCTTATTCCTAAACTAGTAAAATATTCTAAGATGGCTTTTAAAATTTTTTTCTTTTTGCCTTTTTTTTTTTTTAAGAGATTGCATGAATTCAAGGTGCAAAACGAATGCCTGTAACCATTCCAAGATGCAAAGAAAATAATTTATATCGTAAGCTTTAAAAAAATTAATTAAAATAGAGATGCAGAAGGATAATACTTATTTCTGCTTCTATAAAACAAGTTCACTCACAGGCATCTGGATTATTTCTGTTGGTTGACTGCAAATGCAGCTGTCTATATAAAGAAACAAAAAAGCTCAGTAACTAATACTCTTTTCCATCAGCTCTTTCCCAGATAACTTTGCTAATGACATGAGGCCATTATTTCATTTATTTAAATCTTTAGTCCAGCTATGTTTTGTCAGACACAGACAGCAGTGTAAAAAGTTTATGGTTTTCTTTTAAACTGTATTTCACTAGAATGTATTTGCTGTGAAGAACCCAGCAACCTTTACCATGATGAGGTGAAGCTTTGCCAGCATAACCTGTTCTAATGACCCAGGCCAAACACATTCTGAACAGACAGAGTAAATATGAGAGAATGAGAGGGGAAAAAATCATAGTGCTTTGTAGAATGACTTACAAACTCAAATCAAGTAGGCAACTCTTTTTGCTGATATCCTTCAAACATGAAGGAAGACAGGGTATATTTGCTATTCGAGTGAAAATGCTCCTGCAGCACAAGATATGACTGATAAAGTTTAGCACATTCATCATGGAGTTAAGGTCAGTGAATTAGTTATCTCATGCTTTATGAATCAGTTTGAGAGAATATTCAAAGCATATGAATTTGATGAACTGGTTATAAGTGCATTTTTAAATATTAAAGAATGCACATTTAACTGAAACAGGGGAAGAGATAAAGGCCAGCTGGCCTGCCTGTCTGCCTTGAGAGAGATTCTGTTCCATAGTATTACCTGCAAGTCAGTGCCACATAGTATTCAGAGAAATGGACAGAAAGGGAAATTGGTACTTATCTAGCTTTGCTGATAACTTGGTCTGTTAACCAGTCTTTACACTTCATATTTCTGTACTTAAATGTACCCATCTGTAAGAGTGCCATAATCTCTGTTTCCCAGGAAAGTTGTGAAAAGCAGATTCATAAAAGTGCTTTTCTACCTTCTGATGAGTTTGCTATTCAAGCAAATAATCCTGCTTCTTCCCCATTCGTGAAAAATTTACTAGTTAGTTGCAGTTTCTTGATAAAACATTTAAGTAAACATATACCTTGTGTGCAGGTCATTGCAGAAAGGTCACTAACCATGGTATCATCTTTAGTGGGTGCATATTTTGTCGTTCCTCTGTTTGAGGAACACGGTCGTGCTCTGATGATTCTTTCTTACTGTTTATAAATTATTTACAAACAGCTAGTACATTCTTGAGAAGTGTTAATCTTTCTAAGAGTTTGGTTTGGGGAATCTAGACTTCAGTATAGACACCAATGCCTGGGTTGGTAGTGCTATGTTTTCCTTAGAGTGAATGGAGAGACACAAGCACTTTAAAGGCATAACTTGCCTCAGACATCTGGTAGAAATTGTTCCCTGAAGTGTTATCTGTTTCTCTGGACTACCAAAGAAGTGGGGGTTCAGATGTAGGCATCTGTACTGAGCATGCCTAAGGTTAGGTGAGACGAATTCTATCCTGAGTATGCAGTAAGCCAGCGTAACAACAATCATGAGAAAACTTTCAATGTTCTCTTTCTGCAAGCATTTATTTGCTCCAGTGTTCACTGAAACCTGAGAGATACCTGGAAATACAAGTCCTTCTTGCAGGCTTAAAAGTAACTGTACTGTGGATATTGGAGAACAAGTGTATTTTAATAGCAAAGTATTCATATATTCACACATATTTTTTAAAGTTTAATTTTGCACTACTACATAATTTCTTATTCCTTAGAATTTTAGTACACGTACTGCAATAGCACCTGAGGGTCTGTGGTCAGGAGTTAGGATCCTGCTGTGCTCGGAACGTTGGAAGAGATAAAATAAAAAGAATCCCTGTCCGAGCAGTCATTGTCTATTTATTGAGCAAAAGTTGTAATAGGTGAAAGCAGTCAAGGGAAAAGGTGTTTTGAGAGGCAAATAACAGTGAGCAAGCACATACTTGGAATAATGTTGACTCTTTTGCCATTTATTTATAATCTGTTTGCTTGGACTTCAGGGTTGCTTGGGGATTTTTAAGTATTTTAAGCTAATGATTCCACTTCTTATTTCCAATGTTAACTTTCTCAGAGTGATGACATGCTTTCTTCCCTCCTTTTCAAATTCATTTAAGTATAATAAAGTTTGCTGTTCTTACTAAGTCCTTTGGGGGGCATTGGTGCCTTGAACATATAATTGTAATAGTAAAGGGAGCAATTTTGTACCCCACCTCTCTTTTGAGAGTATTGGTAATTTGTGGCACAGCAGATTGCACAGTTGTGTTATGTTTTTAGCTTTGTTTTGTAATTTATTTGAAATATAGCAAGGAGATGGATAGACACACAGGTGAAGTAATTGCCAAATAAAATTATATAATGTCTGTTATAAAACTAAAGATTTTGAGAAGTCCTTGAAATAATTTTTTGTCAAACTAGTGGGAAGGTTACATTGAACAGCAACTGAGAATTGGATATTGTAGTACTTGAAACCCTTTTATGTGCCTTTTAATGGCAGTTTTGTAGCAATACAAGGAGAAAGTCTTTCTTTGGGGGAAAAAAAAAAAGTCTGAATGAAGTGTTATATAAGCAATGCAGACTTATGGGGAGAGGGTTATCAAAACTTTTCCCACTTCTATGTAATAAAGAAAGGTAATTTTTGTCTCCTATTTTCCTCACCTATGTGATTGTTATGTCTGAGGCTAATATGCATAATTTTGCTTGCATGAATGAGAATCAATCATATATATTAAAAATTTCAGTTGTGCACACAGAATTTGAGTACGTTTTTATGCCATGGAAGACAGAAATTTGGGCTCTCCTAATTGCTATATTCCTTTCTTAAAGGACAAGGTGAAGATACAGTTGTTTTGGTTAGCTGCTGGAAATAGGAATAATATGTGATTGGTTTACACGTGCTTTTGATATTCAGTATCAGTCGCTAGTCTTTGTGATTCAGGGACTGTAACCTAAAGAGAACTAACAAGCAACATGCAGAAAGGAGTTAGGAAATTAACAGCATTGGCTTAAACCCATTTAGAGCCATTTGCACACTTTGTTTCTGTTTTGCGTAAGTGGGTAGGAAAAATGAGTAGAAAGATGAAATATAAGAATTATGAAGTTTTGATGCCCTTTCCTCCATCCCATGCATAAAAGAAAAGAAAAAGAGAAGACAGCAAATATATGGAGAAAACCATTTCCATTTCTAAAGAAATGTAGACTGTTTTTAACAATAGGAAATATCCTGTTGTATTTCTAGACCTCATGAACTGTGGTAATCAGGTGTCTTTATCTTTTCTTTAGAAGAAGAATCACAAATAACCATCTTTCTGAGGTGGTTTCTATTAAAAATAAATAAATCCTGAACAGTTAAATGCAGATAGGTAAAACTCTAGGATTGTTTGGTTTTTGCCTTTTTTTTTTCATTATCTAATAAGAAACCATTTTTAATGAATGAAGCAATTGCCTTACTGTCACTGCTGAAAACATCATTAGCCATCTTTTCAATTAACAATTCTCATTAACAAATCACAAGTGTTCAGGAGTGTAGCCATCAAACTTCCCTTCCAATAACTCCTAGACATATGTAGTTAAAGGAAAATTTAAAACCTATCCTTCAATAAAGTATGTGATTTATCACTCACAAACCAACATTGAATTGTTTAAAAGAAAAGCAAAGGCTTTTTCATTTTGCAAATAACATTTAGACCTCTTTAGACTTGGTAATTTTTCTGCATAAGGTGTGATGACATTAACAGGCCATAAACATGTTATTGGTCCCAGGTATCACACGGTGTCGGTGTTGGAAGGGACCTTGGAGATCTTCAAGTCTAACCCCCCTGCCATAGCAGGATCATACAGCCTAGCACAGGTCACACAGGAACGCATCCAGATGGGCTTTGAAAATCTCCAGAGAAGGAGACTCCACAACCTCTCTGGGGAGCTGGTTCCAGTGCTCTGTGCCCCTTACAGTAAAGAAGTTCCTCCTCATGTTAAGGTGGAACCTCTTGTACTGCAGCTTATATCCATTCCCCCTTGTCCTATCACAGGGCATGAGTGAGAAGAGGCTGTCCCTTTCCTCCTGACACTCAGCCCTCATATATTTGTAAACATTGATCAAATCCCCTCTCAGTCTTCTCCAGACTAAAGAGCCCCAGCTGTCTCAGCCTTTCCTTGTAAGACGTGTTCCAGACCCTTAATCATCCACTTCTGATTCCATCCACTTGGTCATCTACTTCTGATTCCAAAATCCTGTAAAAGTGTATCTTGCCAAGCAGCCGAAGTCACTCATGAAGCATTTGTCTGGAAAATCACAAAAAACAGCCCCATTTGCAATGGAGGAATGTTTACTATCATTGCCAGCTGCCTTAACAGCCTATGGAACTCAATGGGAAAAAAAAACAAAAACAAAAGAGGTTGGTAGTTCAGATCTAAACTTGGACTCTAGAATCTCATTTCTCAGGTATTCTGAATGCATTAAAAGCAGAAGGTGGCTAACTTTTCTTCTTTAACTGAAATTCCACTGTTTTGAGGGACTATTGAGGAGCAAGCCCATCCCTCAACTGAATTGTGACTCACTTGACTCTTCCTGATCTGTGAGATACATCACTGATTGTAGTTTTCCTCTGACATCCCCTTCCCTGAACACCTATTTGGTATTGCTGAGGCTAATGGCTTTTCCTGGACATTACCAGTGAGCAACCTTTCAGGACTGCATTGTTGGACAGTTATTGGGTTCTGAAGTTGCATCCACACACTTTCCTCTCTTGCATAAGACTGAAAGCAAATGGCCTTATTTCTGATATCTTCTTGGATCTCCTCTTGATCATTTGCTCTGTGCCTTCAGGATGGAGAATAGGTAAAATGTCTCTTTCCCCATCAAGAAACTGAAGGAGAAGAGGTGTGCTCATTAGTGATCAGGGTATTGATGCTATAAAAGGAAATTGAGACTTCTGTTTCTGCTGCTGAAATACTTGTTTTCATAGAAATATGAGTAGAGAATAATTTTAGATTCACTCTTCCAGTGGCTGATGAAACTGTCTTCACAGGACAGTAAGTGGTGGGAGCTTGTTGTGAATCAACGTATGTCCCATTGTAGTGCTTTGTCACCTGTACTTATGTGCTGATCAGTGGACAGGGTACTTTGAAAATGCTGAATGTGGACTTCAGTGGGCTGAATATCTGAATTTTGCTTGTCAACTGACTGAAAAGAGATCCTCTTCACGCTGGTATTAATTGTCCATTAAAGGTTTGTTCCGTTTGCTTTTCTCTTCTGATTATATCATATTGTCTCAGTTAGTAAATGATCCCTCCTTATAGTCACATTCACCTACAGACTGTTGAGATCTTTCTTTCCAGTCCACATTATCTGATAGACTGTATGCAATTGCTTATACTGAAGCAGAAAACTGATCAGTTGATGTAGGTTTTTAAAGAGCTCTGTATCATTTTATCGTACACAAAAAGAGCTTGCCCACTGTCACTCGATAAATAGTCTTTAACAATAACATAACCACAGGGTATCTCCAGTATGCGTTCTTTAGATAAAATCCTCATTAGGTTAATGTAACATCACTGGCTTTACCATGCATTTTATTTTATATAATGAGTTCCTTTTTATACAATAAAGCTCATGAAAGAAGAAATTGTTGGCTCATAGAGAAGAGATGGATGAATATAATAAGGCTTCTGTTGGAGGGATTTATGATGTATATTTAGCATTGCAGACAACATAGTAAATCAATGCCACAGCCAACGTGAAAGATACATTAGTTGCCATTTGTTTTTTACCAGTCTATCTAAGTCCATTTCAGATGTCATTATAGAGATTTATAAATCAGTCTTATTTCACGTTATTAAAAAGTCTATTACACATTATAATGCACCTCTAAAACATGGCAAATTATTTCACTTTCATTGTTGTTGGTACCATTAATATCTCCTCCCTATTCTATGACACTTAACCTGGACAGAAGCACTGGTGCTAGTGTTGTCAAAACAACACAGTAATTGGAAAGGCAGATGAGTTTCTGAGAAATGTAATAGTCATAAGTTTTCCCTAATTTCCTGGGACGTCCATGTGAGGTGATGTTATGTTCTTCGGCCAGATGCTGCTGTTAATCTTAAAGCACTGAAAAGAAATTATTCACCTGGAAATAGCTTAGAAGAGCAGGTTCAGTATTGTGTTACATAAACTATGTCCATAGTGTTAACTATGGCAACATATGTGTCAAAAGAGATGGATTTTTCTGTTGAAGCTTCATAGGAGCATCTACAAGCACAGGAGTTGAAACTAGTGTTTGCTCACAAGTAGACTTTCCTTGATCTGCTTTTTAGTATTGCTCTTTTTTCCTTAGTCTTCCTTTGTAGAAGAAAAAAAAACAAAAACAAAAACAAAAACAAATCTTTACAGAATTTCAGTAGCTGCTATTTTAAACTCAGCAGCATCCTGTCTTCTGTTTCACAGGCTACGAATATCATAGATTTCAAATGTGGAAAAAATGTGTACTTACAATCAATATCGGAAAACCTGGGTTTAAAAGTTTGTTTGGTTTGGTTGGTTGGTTTTGTTGTGGGGTTTTCTGTGTGTTTTTGTTTTGGTTTTGTTTTGGTTTTGTTTTTTGTTTGGTTGTTTTTTTTTTTAACCTGTGATCAGAAAACACTGTGGCACTATGGCAGAAGCTGTAGGAATTCTGATAATTCTGCTTATTTCTTCGGGAAAGATCACAAAGAGGTAGAAGAGCTGCCTAGTGTGAAATGTGTAAAGTTTGTTGTTCTTGTCTATCCTATTCAAACCTCGCACAGACCTTCTATGAATCAACTGAAAGAGTTCAAGGAATAACATGATTTTGTTCATGTTATGATTGGTTGCCTCCGGTGCTTCCTTCACATCTATTACTTATCCAACACAGTTCCAATGCACTTAAGTACAAGTATTAAATTAGATTTTCTAAGTGAGGATTGGATTGTCCTGGGTTTTCCTGTAGGTAGACAGGCTTCTTTAAGAGTTACTCAGCGCCTCCAAAGATATAATGGATTGGTCTGATTTATCCATGGCCAAGTAGCTTCCAGATATTTGTTATTCATGGTATTTTTTCCATTTTAAATGGATAGGCTGTGTTAATTGCCAAAGAAATATTTGAAATGGCTGGCAAAGTTTTATACTGCACAAGAAGCTTGTCACTCTGGTGAAGAAACTTGAGGGTAACAGCTATTGTAAGAACAGATTTATTTGTGTGTTCTACTGTCACCTAGTCAGAAGAAATTGCACTTCTGAAGTGTGGGTTGTTCCACAGTTGTTGTTGCTTTTCTCTGGCAGTAGCAATCTGTACAGCAGTATCAATCTGTACAGCAGTATCTCTGTGGTCTTAAACATATAGATTAATCTGAAGCTTAGTGTAAATGGATAAAAGAATTACTAGTCTTCTGACTGCTAGCAGGAGAAAATGGCAAGCATCTTTGTTATCTGAGCTCTTCTTTCTATGCTGGCTGTTGCTCAGTGCTCAGAATGTAACAGGTCCACTTGCCATTTTTTGGGAAAGGCCCCCAGGAAAGGCTCGACAAGTGTGTCTACATTTGTAATCCATTGGACTATTTATATTTGTATGGAATATTGATGATGATTATCCAAGTGTAACGACAAAAGTGAAAGAGGAAAGCTAGGAGTCAGTCTTGAAATCTGAAAACATGGTTTCTGCATTTACTTTTAGGTTCTAATAAATAGACATTATGGTGATAGGTGCTTTGTGCATGCTTGCACTATCATCGATAGCTTCCTTGTTACAGGAACAGTGCCCTCCGAGGATCAAAATACCTCTTTATCTTGATTGCCTGAGGACAGAAATGTCCAGGATAAACAGGGTAATAGGAACTAAAATAGCTCCAAGTCCCATTAACTCTAGCCATCATAAAGCACAAGTAATGCACACTCAAACCAATCATTATTTATAATAAATTCTGAAAATATGCTATAGAGCCTGAAGCCAAGCTTAAATTAAAATCAATATGATGTCACATCAGTACTGATGTGTCTTTTGGAGTCGTATGTGGAACAGAAAATTGTTATAAAGCAATATATTCATTATAATATCTGAATTTGTATTTTAAAAAACCCAACAAACTGATTTGCAGTGGTGTTATGCAAATAACATCAGTGTTTAGGGCCTGGTGATAAACCCTTTGAGCTCTTCTATGATCTTCAGTGTAACCAGGACCCACTGAATAAAAACCAAACAACCCCCCCCAAAAAACCAAACAACCAAAACCAAAAACCTTCCATCTCATTCCTACTTTTAAATCTGTTAGTATTTTTTTATAACTTTCAAAATATATTAACACCACAAATAAATTAATTGTTTGAAAAAAATGATTGAGATAAATATTTATTTCACAAATTATTACTAATATACACATAGGCAGGTGATGACATGAACCATGTTATTGTTGAGGGGCAAAGCAATGGTGGTCATACCATGCTCAGCTTAGTCAAGATCGAAGGACTGAAAGAGGAAGTTTCATCTTCCCTGTCATCCCTGTTCTCTGTATCATGAGCCTTTCTTCCTATGCCTGTGCTTGTGCTGTCATTGACCTCTGTTTGAATGAAAAATAGTGAGATACAGCAATTCCTGGTAACCAGCATGCTGGATGTCAAAATATGATTTAAATATAAGAATGCAGGTCTGTATATCCAGTTTTTCTTCATGTGGCTGTTACTTCAATCAGTCTGTTTATTCCTGTTAAACACCACTTTGTTTTAGTCCCTCTAGGAACTCAAACATTTTCCATTTATGTTTATTAGAGTGTGTCCAGAGGAGGGCAAGTAAGATGGTGAAAGGTCTTCAGGGTGAGCACCTGAGGGCGATTGGTTTGCTCAGCTTTTAGAATAGAAGGCTGAGGAGTGACCTCATCACAGCCTACAGATTCCTCAAGGAGGAGCAGTGGAGGGGGAGGTTATGATCTCCTCTCTCTGGTGACAAGCAACAGGACATGAGGAAATGGAATGAAGCTGCATAATGGGGAGTTCAGATTAGGGAAAGATTCTTCACCAAGAGGGTGGTTGGTAGCAGGAATAGACTCTCCAGGGAAGTAGTCACAGCACTGATCCTGCCAGAGTTCAAGGAGCATCTGGATGATGCTTTTTTAGTGTTTTAGGTAGTCTTGTGAGGAGCAGTGAGTGGGACTTGATCGTTATGGGTCTCTTCCACTTTCAGATATTTTGTGATCTATAACCCATATTGTTAGGTTTCTTGCTTTCCTTCCACCCACATAAGAAATCTTGAGTGCCCATGGGTTCCTGCAACAAGCAAAAGAAAAACAAAAGAAACTTGTGTGTCTCTTTCAGTAACTGAGTTCAGAAAATCCAGAAAAGTGTCAGTTTTCTGTCAAAGACCTAGTAATGATCTGATCTTCCTCACCCTTAGTCTTCAAGATGCTGAAGTCAGACCAGGAGATGAAATGCAACTGCTTAGATTGGGATGTTGCTACTAGAATAATGTTGTGCATTTAGGAATTGTTGTCTGTTGCATGTATGAGTGAAATTTAAAATATAGCCATTACTTACAAAGAGTAAGACATTAATACAGCCATTACTTATGAATGGTGTTGTCAAATACACTTTAAAATCATCTCATTATTGGGAAAATATTTGTCTAGCTTTTGATTAAAATGCGATAAAACTGTGAGTTTAAAACACTGTTCATTTCATGGTTTTATATGTTGCTATACAGAATACTTGTGGCACTGTAACCTTTTGTATAAACAAGACAGATTTATAGAAGGAAATATTTATAAACGGGTAGATGGAATGGTGTAAAAACCAGAGAGATCATCAGTGATACACTGAAAGTTTTCTAGGCGACTTTTCAGGTCATTCTGTAAGTTCCTCATGTGCATCTAAAATGCACAAATGGACTAGATGCATTAATGCAACACGTGTATCCATGCAATATTCTGTTTGATCTGAAATAAAAATAGCAGAGAAAAAAATGCATTGTGGGTAGAGGAAAATTTGTTACTGACCTCAGTGGGGCTATAAATGCTACAGTTTTTTCCTGTGCTATGCTAGGTGCATCCATTGAAAACTCAGTCTAATAGAGTTGCTTATTGCCATCCAATACTTGAAGTACCTTAAATCATGCCTTATACTTCCTCAGTCATCCCATTTCTTAGCTAACTTATATTTGGTGTACATCCAGTTCTCCAGCCAGTGGCTCTTCAGACATACATAAATAACACTGTAAACCAACACTAACCATGATAAGTATTCTACTGGTAGTAAAAATGTATATTTTTTTCTCATGGGAGGCTGAAAAAATGATTTGACTTCTTTGTAGCCAGCTTATTTACAATGAAACAGAATTCCATTTATTAGTTCTTGACAAATAATCATTCCAAAACAAATTAAATATAGAAAATTTGGTTTATGTCTAGTATAGACTAAGAAAATAGTTTGCGTGTTGTAGTATATGTTCAGTATGTCCAATTTAAGAGTATAAGGGTTGTTACTTGTGATTTGTTTCCTTTTGACTGTCAACTGCTGTTTCAGTCGGGTAATCAGTGATATTTTATATTTCAGCTATTAAGATTCCACTAAGCCATATTTGAACATTTTCATTGCAAGATGGCTCCTTGCAATGGAGCCAGTTTTCATAGTATGGTATCAGTGAAATAATCACCTCTCTCTCTTTGAGAAATATAATGTTTATAGTCAGGGCTGAAGTGCAATGAACAGCAGTAACATATCTGTTACTTAAAAAAACAGAGAAGGAAGGTAATCGTATTTAACTTGTTGCATTTATTTACTTGTTATATTTGTTACATCTCTCTTCTTTAGTGAATTTTGTTTCATTTTCCTTTTAATTCAGAACTTAACTGCCGTAGAATGCTGATTTTATAGTTTTGCTCTGACAGTCAGAAATTGCATAAGGAGCAATTTAAAGGAAATGCATTTTAGACCCATGCATACAGAAATATTTATTTTTTACCCAGTCATTCTGGAAAACAGCTAGTATTCATTTTGAATCAGTCACCCTTTATTGGTATTTCAGAAATATGAAAAGCAAAATAAAACAAAAAAAAAGGCAGTAAGAGGGGAGAGAGAAAAAAAAAAAAAAAAAAAAGTCATGCTTTATGCCTAGGCTCAGTGATGCCTTTTATAGGAGCAGCAAGATTGTTTATTTCTAGGTCAGGGATCTTCTGAATTGACATTTAATTTCAGCTACAGGTTTTTTAATGAACATAGCAAAAGTTGCATTGTTAGTAAAGTTTATATATGGACTGAATAAAGCTCTTCTTGTGATATCTAATATGAATCTATGATCACATTGTCACGATGCAAAGAAAACTGTTTCCATCCCAGTATCTGAATTTTGCATGTATATTTTTTTATGTGACTGAAGTCTTCCCTTTTGGAGCGTTTTGTGAAGGCACAAAGTGCAGCTTGCTGTGGAAATACTGAAATGTGGAGAAACACAGAAGGCAGCCCCCCAAAACATGGGACAGTATGCACGATAGGGTTTTTTATTCCTGAGCACTGTTTGTAATTATTATGATTATTACTACTTTGAAATATTTATGTATTCAATTTTATACTTTTAAGGGTGTAGAGTAGAGTTTCAGTAATGAAAATTAGAGCTTGTGATATGCTCATTTTCTATGCTGCTGTTTAGGAAAAGGATAAAATAATTGCTCATCTTAAACATCCTTCCTTCCCCCCTTCCTTCCCTCCCTCCCTTGAAATTCAATACTGAAACTACAGTGTATATAGCAAAATTATTACTAGAAAGATAGTTTGTGCATTTTCTTTAAAAAACATGCAGTCTGAGCCTGACAGAGGTGCCAGGAAATGAATTAAAAAAAAAAAAAAAAAAAAGTGGAGGGGAAAAAAGGGAAAGAAAGAGTCACTCCATAGTCAGATACAGTTTTTCATCTATGCATTTGCACTGCACTTTGCTTCAACACAATTGAAAATGATTCACTGAGTGAAGCTGTTAAGAATGAAGTGGGTGTTTCCAAGTGCCAGTTAACAGAAAAATGATAAAAACGTTTCAGAACTGAATGCTAGGGTGAAGGACTAGAAAGTGAAATGAAATGGCAGTGTACTTTGTATGCACCTCAGCCAAGTCTCATGAAGTATTTTAAATGCATATTTTAAGAATTGTAATGAGAACAAAACATTGAAGTCCAGAATAGTTGTGTTTTATTCTAGCAAACCATGTAACTCCAAGAAAATAATTAATTATCTTTTATACAGACATCACTGCAAGCATCTTACTGTGCATCTGATAGCATAGCAGTATCATCTGCTCCTCTGTCAAAGGAATTTTTATAAACTTATAAAGTCTCAGGTCTTACTTGAACTAATAAGCCTAAGTTTCACGTAAAAAACTTTAAGTATCAGGCATAATGTTTTTATAGAGGGGAAATAATTTGGAAATAATTATGCAAATGAACATTATAGCACCTGCTTCATTAGGTATGTTATGTGGTCACAGTAAATTAATCTCTTTTAATATTGAAAAAGAGAAAGAATGGTTTCTGACTTTCTGCAGAATTAGTGAGCAGTAGTTCTGTGTCTTACGATGTTTCTTTTGTCCCTTCTGCTCAAGTTCTCCTCCAGCACTAGGCAAGGAGAATATAATTGTATACAAAAAGCTCATTTAGTTTTGTTTACCCTTTGTGTTATTTCTCTTCCTTCAGGGTTAGCCATGGAGCATCTCTTCTCTTAGCAGCAATGTTTGGAAACCAGTAAAAATCTCTCAGTTGGCACCAGTTTTTCTTGCTACATAGATTTCAGATTCTTTATGCTTTAAAAAGCTCTTAAAATGAGAGGGAAGATGTGAGAAATGAGAGGTCAAACAGTAGTAAAGTTTTCCGAAGCTAGACCTCTCAGGAGACCTGTGATTACTTCCCATCTTCGCCAGCTCCAGGGTACAATTACACAGCTAAAAAGTGAAGGTGAAGAGAGGAATAGCTGGATAGCTTTTTAAAGCTCTCTTTAAGAGTTTTGGTTAGGCTGACAGAGATACACACTTGTATTTGGGATGCTCCACATGTTGAAATAAAATAATTTTCATCAGAGATTAAATCCTCAGTTTTATTTCGAATAGAAATAGCCACAATTGGGGGGGTTATTCTTACGTTATTCTTTCCATATTTTCACAGACAGAAGTAAATATCAGTAAAATTATGTGCAAGAACATAGAGGATTCTGATGCTAATATAGTGAGGTAAAACTAAAACTAATTTTAGCCTCCTTGAGAAAATGGAGTTGTAAACTTGTAGCATCCTGTTAGGGATATGTTGCTTTCCTGAGAGTGACTTCCAAGGCAGAGTTTCTTTACAGGTTGCCCAGAAAATCTTGATCCAGGTGGGGCAAATTGCTATCAAGCAGTGGATGATTAAATAAGGAAAATTTCCAGCTCACCTTTACAAACATCTTGAACAGAAGAAGATACTAGTTTTAGTATCTTTTTGCCTATTGGTAGCAACCCCTTATATGTGAGCATTATTGTTGGAATTATCAACAGGAATATTGAATTATTTTACAGAAGGGAAAAAATTATGCTTTCTTACTCTAAAAACACTTGCTTTCATCATTGTTGATTTTGAATGAGTGAGAAAGTATTGCAATAACAGCATGTGGGTGAACAGGTAGTTAAAAGTATATTTAGGAATATAGGCATCAAATTGTAATAAATTTGAGTACTCATTGTATTTAAAACAGTTGGATTAAGTGGCTTAGCAGTGGGACATTTTGTTCAGTAGAGAGCAGGAATATAAATGTAAAAGATTTGAAAAGTTTTTAACTACTAGATATACTGAAGAGTTTTTGAACTCATATTTCTTGGTTTTTTTTCAAACTGCTTTGCATGGCTTTTATGAATTTGAAATTGGAAAATGCTGAAATTGGAGTATTATTTCTGAAAATAAGCAGGACAAAAAATCTTTCTGTTATATGTGTGTTTTTGATGTGGAAGGTCTCCAGAGCTCCAGTGGTTTTCTTGTATAACATTATTCTTTCCATATTTTTACAGACAGAAACCTAATGCTTTCTCCTTTGGGGCTTGATATTGTTTTCCCTATGTGTGTCTCATGCATACTTACAACACAGACAGTTTATGTTTCCCTTCATCCTATTCAGATCTTTAAGCTTGAGTTCCCTTGTTGTCCTGTTCTCACATTACTCTTACTAGCTTTTCCTCTTACCTTCTTCATTTGCCATCTGACATATGACACCTCTCTTCTAAACTGGATTTCCCTCTTTTTGGTCAAACACAGCCACACAAAAGTGTGTATTTTAGCTTGTGCTCAGCAGTGCGCTTAGCCCGTAATTACTGTCTGTAGTCCACACTGTGCATTCATGAGCTGCAATTGGCTTTATGCTATTAAAGAGGAGATTTTGACAGACATCGGAGTTGTTAAGATATATGGGAAAAGAAAGAGAAGGGCTGAAAAAAATGAGTTGTATAGAAAAGAATGCTGTAAGCAGCACTGTAGTGAGAACTGTTCATGTAAACAGTTGTCAGTTATGGTAATTGTACATGAAGAGATAGTCCTAAAGAATCAGTGTTACTCTGACAGTATGCAACAATCAACACTTAAACATTAGTGACTTTCTAGCAAAGATGTCTCGGCCACCTTAACTGAATGGACACAGCCACTTCTAACTAGCTTTTGTACAGAGGAAAAAAGATGATTAAAGCATGTGAAAGGCAAAAGACTAACATTTTTTATGTACTGTAATTCTGTTCCCCATTCTTTGTAGAGAATCTGAAAGAATCTCCTTTTCCTTCTTTCCAAAGAAAGGAAGATAAGCCTGTTTTGCAGTTTTTAAAGAGGTATTTGAGGATGGAAAACAAATATTTGGGCAAAGGTGATATGTTTTAATAGAGATAAATCTAGAATTGTTCCTGCTGTTGGAGTCTGTTACTTTTTCTTTGTATTCAGGCACTTGTAAAATCATCTCTGCTGGTAGCTTTGAGTAAGGAACCTCGGTGCTTTAAAAAGACAACTGCAGTATAGTCTTACCCTCCCTTATAGGATTTGGAATGGTATGCCATTGTATTGCTGTTGAAGATGGCTTATCAATTCAGAGAGAACCTGGGGATGCAGAGACAGCTTTTTGTTATGTTCAGATAAAAAAAAAAAAAAAAAGAAATGGAAAAGGCAGGGAATAAAGTAGAAAGAAAAAAGAATATGCAAAAGGGGGAAGTGAGAGTACAAACCCATGGTTTGTAAATAATGTTCAAGATTTAGCTCAAGTTGGCAGGTAGACCCTCCATGCAATTCAGACTTGTCAGGACATAATTTAAGTTCACAGCAATGAATGGTCAAAAGTTATCCCTATAGGCATCAGGCCCAGACATGTGATGGTGACCCCAGTGGTCATGATGCTACAATTTCGCCCTTGTGGTATAGTTTTCAGATTGTACAATCTTCTGTCTGGATAGGTTATCAAAAGAGGCAATGGCGGGAACAGCTCAGATTCTTGCTACCTTCTACTTTAAATTACTGCAACTTACGACACTTGGGGTTTTAATATCAAGTCCCATATGCTTTTCACTGTCATTCTGGATTTTTGGTTTTAATGTAATCTTTCTGTTGTTAAGTGTTGTAGACCTTTAAAAGTAAACAACTCAAGTATAAAGAGTCCTAGAGTAGGTGTCTTAGAGTGCATCTATTGTCCTGGAATCACATAAAATATGCGACACTAACAATACAAGCATAGCTTCCTAATTGCTCTTAAAAATGCACTATAATTGTTTTAACCACCAACCAAAAGTAAACCTAGTAGGAATAACTTAGGAGTTAAGCAAAATTCTCTTAATAGTTCATAGTTTACATGGTCTTCTGTAGGTTCACTTTAAGAACATTTGCTTAAGAATTACATTAGAAAAGATTTTGTTATTTTCAGCATGATTGATTAATTCTATTAAATACAAATACAGTACTTAAGATATACAAAGAAATGTGTAGGCATTCAATATTCATTAAGACATGTCTTGAATTGACAGTGTTTATGATAGTTGTGTTGTATATATGGACACCCAATTAGAAAAAAAGGTGTCAATGTCCCCAGGCATTGCATTAGAAATTGTGACTTCTCTCTGTCTATCTTTACAGTGCAGTCTGTTTCATTTTGAGAAGTATAATTACATGTATTTTTTAACAGGAAAACATTCCTTTCTGCCTCCAACTACCTTTAGAAAATTTTAATCCACTTCTATATTCACGATGAATATGGGCAGAGCGCTGATTTGTGCAGATCTTTAGTTCCTTTTCACATTCTGTATGTCTGTTGCTGTTACCTGTTTCTCTCTCTTTTTGTAGGGTTTCACACTATTAATCACCTAGGAAACCAAACATTGATATCTCCCCTCCATTGCAACATATTCCTCTCCTGGTTTTGTTTGAGGGATTAAATAAAAGGCATTATTTTTGCTTACAGTTCCCTGTAAGCAAGGCATATCCCTTCAGATACACAGGTTTCCAGGTCCTCTTCTGAATCTAAACGCAAACTGAAAACAAGCATTGCAACTTTTTCCTCCTTTTTTTATCTCTCTGCTCTTTTCTCTTTGCTTTTTTTCTCTCCTCTCCTTTCTCTCTTTTCTCTCCTCTCTTTCCTCTTTTCCCGTTTTCATTTTAGTACCCAAAATAACTTCATAACTGATAGTTTAAAAGAATTAAAGTGTTCATTAACAGTAGTAAAGGGAGAGACAGAACAGTAATACCTGTTGTGTTTTATAAACTCTCCTTTAGGCTTTCTGTGAAGTTTCATTATATGCTGAGTTCAGCTATTGCTTTGTTATCAGAGATGCAGCTCTTGGCAACAGACAAGAGACACTGGTACACAGACTGAACTCTTTCATTCTGCCTATTTATGCTGAAAGTGTGTGGTTCTTCTTATGTGGAAAGATGTAAGCTATTGTGTGAACACTCATCAATCAAATTCAACTTGCTACTGCCTAGACTGTTCTATTTTACCTTAGAGACAAGTTTATCTTGGTACACAAACATAGTCCCATGAAAGCCCTCTTAGCACCTAGCTATTGAGTTCATGTTTCTGCAGCAATGTGAACATTTTTTTTTTTCCTTTGGTCATGATTTTGAAACTCCTTCTACTTCATCTTCCTTATGCTGCCTGGATAATACTACAGCTTGTAAGATGCACTGTTTTCTTAGCAGAGGCAGAAGGTCTTCATGAAAAGCTGGCTTGAAGATACTTTACTTTAATCATCACTTTTGGAAGAGTTTATGAATATTTTAGTCGTGTAAAGACAGTAACAGGCAAAGAGGACATTCTTTCTACCTTGCCCTCTAAAAATGGGGAGAAATTATTGTGATGAGTAGAAATTATTTCTAGTCTGGGGGGGAAAAAACCCAAAACAAAACAATAAAAAACACACTTTTTTTTTCTTTTTTTTTTTTCCTAAAATAACTTCAAATTTTATTCCTTCTATAGAATTTTCTTGTAATCTCTTAAGTTTTACAACAATCAAAATGGGGGGGGAAATAGTAAAATACAAGTCGCCCGATACCATAAGTTATTTTTATACATGACTTCCTTGTGCTTTCTTAGTCAGTGCTAGTGATAGGTAAGCAATAAAGACACTAAAATGGAGTGTCAAGCTATGACTGATTCTCAGTCCTGCTTTGCAGCCTTTTCACAGTAATAGTGTTGAGTCAAGATTCTGGGAATGCTCTGAAATACCTCTCCATCAAAAATATCTAAGAATTTCAATGGGACAGGGTTGGAGCTGCATTCAGTTATGAACTCTCCAAGAGCCCATCTAAACATTACTTTCAGATCTTTTTTATATATGTTTATGTCATGTCGTGGAGAATGCTTAATTTTTGTGGCTGGTGGCTCACGGTAGCTTTGTTTGCAAATAATTACTGCATAGTTCAGAGCCCTTCAGGGTTTTTTTGCCATTAATCTATTCTACAAGAAATAAAAGTAGGAAAACATTGGATAAATGCATGAGAACAGAGTGTGGAATGAGGGGGAGGGGAGGATATGATTATCCTGTCTTACATGTGCCCTCAGTGCTCCACAAGCAGAGCTACCACTGTTTCTGAGCTGCACTTACATATGCAGCTGGCATAGAAAGAATTATTTTCACCAGGAGGGGTTATCATTTGCCATGCACTGTGAGACTGTCACTGAGAAGCTTCCATCAGCACCCCAGGCAGCTGGGAGGGAGAAAAGATGTGCCAGGGGTCAGAGATTTGCCTAGGACTGCAAATGCCAGTATGTAGGAAAAATGAAGGTTTCACTCACAGAGTAGCTGGTATGTACGTGTGTACACAAAAGATCTATCCTGCAACATACATTGCCAGTGGGAAAAAATAACTGGCCTCTCTTTGATATACTGGTTTGGATCAAATTCCATATGGATTTGAAATCCTAAATATGATTTTTCCTAATTTATGGAAGCACACTCAACAAATTCATGTCTCCAGCTCATTTAACCTTCTACAGGCTTTGGTAAATGAGTTTATTGAACATGACATGGTGTCTAATTGCTTTTTTAAACTTTTAAAAAGTTATGGCAGTAGCAAATATGTTTTTAAAAAGTGAGATTGGGAAATCAAGTTCTCGAAAGTTAGGAAATGACAGAATTTAAATTCAGTGCAACCTGAATTTTAACACTTTAAACTGCATACAGAAGCTGTTTAAGATCTGAGACTTTTGGATTCAGTCCTGCAGTCCTAGTAGCACTGCTTCCTAGCAGTCTGCATTCTTTGCTGTGAGTGTCTGAGCATGGTGTTGGAGGCTTTCAAGTGACCTCCAGCAAGAATTTAGAATTTTAAAGGTACTTTATGTATATTTTCTTTCATGATATTGCAGACATTAAAACAAATAAAATGCTTGCTCCATGTTGTAATTTATTAAATTATATTTGTCTTATACAGGCATGATTGAGGGCCAAAAGCAGCAGGCTATTACTCATTTAAAATTTTAAAATAAAGCAGAAAGCATACATAGAAGAGGATCAAGCACTGGCAACATCAGTTCTGTTTCCTCATTTGTCAATCTTTTATTTCCAAACTTAATGGTCTTTTAATATAGATACTTTTTTAGAAATCTACTGTCCTGGTGGAGATGTTAGATGAAAAATGTCACTAAGTGCATATGTGTTACCTCATATTGCGAAATAAGACATGGATTCTATTTCTAGCCTTGACACGATGTTTGTGTAAACTCTGTCAGATCAGTAAGGCTGTCTCTGATTTTGGGTCTAAGAAAAGGGTTACTGCTATCTGGTCATCCTTTTCAAATACACTGAGTTTTTCTAAAATATCTCTTGATTAAAATATGAGCTCTTAATATTTGAAGTGTAGTATGATCTGCTTAATGGCAATAAATTAAGGAATCCAATATGGTAACGTGTTTTTCAAAGATTCCCCAGGAGGCTTATTTTGTTTAATTCCCTCTTTCTCTTACAACTGTTGTGTTCTGCAGGGCTATTCTGTAGATGTATTGCTTCCTTTCAGAGAGGAGAAAAACGGCCAAGTGAGATTAGATTAATGGCTCTTCTTCATCCAGTTGCAGTCCTTGCATGAGAGTTGATTGATGTTTTGCCATTTTCACATCTTGTTACATTCCTTGTCATTTGAATGAATTGTCAGCATTTTAATGTCTTCAATAGTCTAAATTATAGTGTAGGTACTCCCACCATGTTTATAAACTCAGTTTTGATGGACCTGTCCATTTTCTTCAGTTTTTAACTTTGCTAACTACTAAAGAAGTGACGTAGATGACCAACCAAACCTCAAAATGTTTGGAGCAAAGCAATGACTTAATCTGTTTTGTTTCATAGATGCATGAGGTGCCTGTTTCACAGATACATTCATAGATACCCCAGCCCTCTTTCATATGTCACTGGGAAAATTTAGACAAGCTTGTTTATCTGCTAGTTTTGTTTTTTAGCTAGCCCAGTTTAAAAGAGTGCCTTCTCACTGAGATGAGACTGTCGTCCATCTGTGTGTTATTCTGCTTCTCTGTCCCTGGGATAAAAGAGGTCAAAATGAGAAGAGACTGTGGAAGAAGAGCCATCATGCTGACAGTGTCAGGGATGTATATGGGAACTAGACTGTGTGGTCTGTGTGTAGGAGAGGGAGAAGGATCAAAGGGAAAAAGAAGGGAGAGAATGTGAGCGGGAGAAAGAGAAAATCTTCCCTTCCTTTCAACTTTGAGTCTAATCCTGCTTAAATGCTTTTTACTTCTTACCAGACAATTTTACACCTATGCTCTCCATTCCTTTCCCCTTTCTCCTCTGGAGGGAAGTGCGGAGAAAAAAAAAAAAGGTGGGGAAAGAAACCCCCAAAACATAGGGGATAAAGAAATAGAGTGTAACTTTTTTCACTGGCTCCAGGACTCTGTAAATTGCTTCCCCTTTTCATGCGTTGTGGAGTGCTTAGTAATGTTCTGCAGTTGCCCACCTGTCTACATTTTTGATCTTGCCAGTAATTGTGATGAGATAAAACTGGGAAGGGGGATGACATATATGACTGGTTTGAATTCTGCCTGTAACTCATCATGTTTCTTGGATGTGCAAATATATTTTGTGTAAATTGGAATATATCATGGGAAGAAGTTGGCTGACAGAACTCAACAGAAACTGGTTTGATCATTAAAGCAGTTCGCTGTTAGAGTTTGCTCATATATGCCAAGAATGAAACAACTCTGAATGTGTGGCCTGGCTTTTTATTATCAGAACATTAATTTTTTTTATGCATAAGCGTTCTCATTCTCTTTTCAGCACATCTTGTGCAGATTTTTGGGTGGTTTTTTTATCAGTGCAGAGCAAGTTGAAAATGCTATTGAGTCTGAATAGTAGCGTATTAGGCTTAGCTGAAGCAGACGGCTACAAAAGACATTATGTGATGGAGTTTCTTGCCTGAAATATTAAATGAAGTGTGCCTTGTTAATCTTTAAAAAAAGGTATGTTGTTAAGGTGAAGATAACCTTTAAAACATAGGACAGTAGAAAATACACCACTTAGTTTAATAATCTGTAATTAGTAAGAAAGTGATGTTCACCTAACAGTTTTAGCTTTCTTAGGAAATGAATCAACAAAGTCAACAAGTCAGAGTTAATTATTTTTCATTATGTCCCTATTTCTATTGTTTTCACCCTGTGGATCTTTGTAGGCTCACACTGTGGCTCTGCCCTACTTTAGCAGTCAGGTGGTTGATTTATTTAAAATTTTTTTTTTCCTTCCACATCTTTGATTACACCACCATAAAACTAAAAGGAGCTTCATCAGGTTTTATTTTTGGTCTGGGGACTTTTCCTACCTCTCAAGCCTGAATGAATATTTAAGCAACTCATAATGCAACAATTGTTATTCTGAGGGAAAAATAAAAAGCTATACTGTACTGAACATCACGGTAGCCTGATGAAAAGGTAATGGCACCTCTGCAGAATAGAATAAAATCAAATCCTAATTGTTTTGGTCAATTTGACTTGCCAGCAAGTCATGCTTTAATCTCTGCATAAATTAGAAGCTTTTTCTCTGTTCAAATTCCTGTGGGGTTGCTGTCTTTGGCTTCTGTCTACTTAATTCAGCTCAGCTAGTGAATGCTTTTGGATAATGTCATGATATTTCCATTAAAGAATTCAAAGTTGCTGAGAAGAAAGGTGTCAAACTGCTATTATTCAATCGAGATGCGTCTCAGCGATAAGCTTTTGGTTTGGCAGATTCCTCAAGCACTGTAAAGGACGTTAGCAAATAATCTGAGGTGCAGGATCCAAGGGCAAAGTCCTTTGCCCAATGTGCCTGTGGTCAGGGTAAACTGTAATTCAGATTACAGCAAATGAAGCCTCTGTGCTGATGGCTGATGAAGAAGGGGATATCAGTGGTAGCACTTACTTTCGGGAGGGGGTTGGGCACAGATGGGAAAGAAGGGTGATTAATGCTGATTATTTCTTTCTGAAAGTGAGTTAGGTCATGGGATAAGTACCAATTCATGAAGTCATTGTCTTAGTTTGCTCTTGTTTAACAGTGACCTGCTTTTCCATTTTTTTCTACTTCTAAATATAATGTATAAAAATATTTCTACAGTAAGGCTGATAAATACTGAGTCTAGCCCCCACTTTACTGAGAGCACTTAATAGACCACTGTTGACTTTTTAATATGTTTAAAAAAAAATATTAAGAGCTTTTTGAAAAGTATTTTTAACCACCTTTTGTAAAAGCCTGAATACCTGTGAAGGCACCCTAGATTTCACACAAATCCTGCTATTTATCAATCCATTTGGATGACCTTCAGATGCTATCGTTCTGACTCCAATCAGCTATATTCTTGTGAGAGTGGGGGGGAAGAGCTGGAGGGAAAGCAGTGTAAAATGCATAAGTAAGAAGAAGAAAAAAAAAAAACCACACAACAGAAAAATGTTCTTTTCTGGAGAGCTTGAGCTATAAAATGAGATTATAGCTAGCAGAATCAAGGGCACATAGGCATGGCACATGATGATTATGATTTATGGGAGCATTAAAAAGGAAGAAAATCAATATATATTCTAAAAGTTCTGTTTTGCTCAGATTAATCTAAACCCCCTCCTTGTGTTCGTGATGACAGAGGAAGGCTGTGTTGATAAGAACTTTTCCTTTTTTCCCCAGTGGTAGTTTCAATAAATTTTAATGTACAAATCCAGCTTTAGAAAATTAACCTTTTGTAGCCTTTCATTTTAAAAAATAAAAACCAGTAGGTACAATTTTCAATAAATTTAAGGTCAAATGTGACATTAGATAGGCATTTGCTACTAAGAAACAAAGCGATAATGCAGTACATGAAGATTCTATTACCAGGTTACAAAACCAAAAGATTAATCTCTCCATAATCAAATATTCTCCCCTTCAGCACTTTCTGACAGTTATTTTCTGTGTACTGATGCCTTTAGCAAAGTGATATCTTCAACTAAAGATCTATTTTGGTTTTACTTTTTTTAATTTAGTGTGCACCATAGATCTAATCGGCTGTTTGTAGGCAATTAAAAAATGTGTCATACTTTTCTGTCTAATGAATGCTATATGTTGATTTGATACTGTTTTCTTCTTTTCAGTGGTTGTCTGAAAATATTTTTTTATGAATCTTTGCTGTTGTACAAAGCAACAGTCAATATTCAGGACTGGGACAAGTAAAGATGAAAGTAAGACTATTTCTATAAAGGCTGTAATGCTTTTTGACTGAAAATGGTAAAAACATTGTGTTCATTTCCTTAAGCATCCATGTAGTCCCTTCTGTTACTTTGATGTTTTAAAATACTGCTTTTGAAATGGTTTGGTGTGGTTTTTTCAATAGCCCCCTTTTAAAACCAAAACCCACAAAAAACCACCTTCCTAATCGGAGGTATCCTAAAAATAGTCACATAAATATAACTGTTTCACATGAATAGCTCTGTTCCTAGAGGACTTTCTAGATAATTAGAGTTTACAAAGGATATCTATCAGAGTATCTACTTTGAAGACAACACCAGTGTATGGGAACACTTGAAGGAGAAACAAATAAGAAAAGTTATATACCCCTTACCCCCACCCCCCAAAAAAAACCCCTTACATTGTAGGAGGTTCTACCCATATGGAAAAACCTTTTCCATACTTCAGTATTTAGTTATGAAGTTTAATGTTTCTACATCATCTCTTAAACGTCTCCAAAATGAAGTTCAACTCCTCAGAATGGCTGTAGATATGATTACAGACTATAGAACTTTAATTTCTGCACTGCAGAATATTAACAAAAATATGAACTATAAAGTATCCTTATGAACTTACCTTTTCCACTGAAAAAAATGTCTCTGTGTACTTAGTATTTAAAATAATACATTTTTGATACTATTAAAAATAATAAAGATTTTAGTTTATGTATTTTACTTTAAGTCTTTACTAAATAAACATTTCCATTTAAAGATAGTTATAAATGCTGTCTACTAAATACTAAAACTTGTCTTATAAAAACAGTAATGGGTAAATATCGAATAAAGTTTTATGAGCTAAGATACTGGGAAGCTGTAATTGGAAATAAAGGCTTTGTAAGTATCAATCAGTGAATCTTGACTATGCTTCAGTAGAATAGAAAAAGGGTAATAGTATAAGGTATCACTGGTGGAGCCAGTGATAATACTTTGAGCAGAACTAGGAGGTCTGTGTTGCCAGTCCAGTCTTAAAACAATACAGTGTTTAGATAGCGAGAGTTTGGTTTTCTTCATAAAAGTTCTTTAGATCCTGATTCTTAAAACTAAATCTCACTTCTCTTTTAATGCAATTATTTCTTAAGAACTCATGCATTTCTTTATAATGAAGCTCAACTTCATGGGTAGGGTAGATTGAGGTTGAAAAGATTGTTAAACACTAATATGGTTAGGGTGAGAAGTTTGTGGCATAACACCTCTCCAGAGGAACACTGTATCCATTAAAAGCTGTAAAAAGCAGAAGTGCAGAAGACTGACATCACACAATAAATACGTAGCTGTATTCACAGTGTGCTAAGAATCCATGAAAAACAGGCAAAGGGTAGAAGCTGAACACAAGTGTGTACCCTTTATTTGTGTTGTGAAGGAACTTAATATAGGTACTCTGTGAGTGAGTGTGGAAGGTAAGTCATGACCGCAGTGAATAACCAATATTTGGAGTCTTGTACAATTCATGAACAGCTGGACAAGTGCGTTCTTGTTTTGATTGCTGAATGGCAGGCAATTCAAATAAATTGTGTTATTACGAGTTTCTACCTGATATGTTCTTGCTCAAAAAACATTACTATATTTATCCTTGAAAGACACAGAAATACAGTTCCTATAATAATAGTAATCTATGAAAAGAGGTAAATATTTTGAATATTAATTAAGCAGGCTCTTTTCCAGAGTTGTTTCTTTTTAGTGTTCAGTTCTGATGATGGCAATATTTCTGTTAGGCACAGAAGCAGAATCCTAAACATCAATAAATTGTGTAAGGGACAGTGCTTTCTTCTAAGGGATGCTTGAGAATCATTGTTTCCCTCACTAAATTTTTGTCTTAAATATATTTTCCTGATCTGAAATGCACAGTTTATTTGTCATAAGTATGTTTATTTTTAAATCACACTTACAAATTTTAATATGCTTACACTTAGAAATTAATATGCTGCTATATCTTCTCTTTGGTAGAAGTTACATATCTCACCAACTAATTCCTCATTCACATAAGTTATTGTTTGATGTTTATTATGTTTACAAGTTCTGATGCATATAAGGTTTAATTTTAAGTATAAATGAAACTCTTAGATTGTGGAAGAAATATAAGTTATTTTCAGTCAGTGTGAATGTAATTAAATCTCCTCAAAATTGTCAGTCTTAAAGAACGTAATCACTGTGAGAGAGGAAAAGAGCTATTTTCAGCTGTAACATAGAGGAAAACCCATTCTATGGGGACATCTTCAACATTTCCATATATTTGAGACTGACAAATAGAAAAACATCTTGCAATTTCTGAAATACTTTTGTCAGATCAGGGAGAATAATTGACATTGTCTGTTACACAACATTCAAGATCAAATAGTGACATATTCAGAGTGTATTTTGTTATCTCGTAACATAGGGTGAGCTCAGTGATAAAATTAAAGGGAATCCATTCTGATTTCAGTTAATTCATTAGCGGAGTAGTGTTTCTCCCTCTGCATTTTACCATCATCAGCTGAAAATAACCAGATATTTTCAAGTTTTACATGATTCAGTTCACATTTTGCATAATTCAGGAGACTTACTATACATTTAGCAATGCAAATTTTATATCTTCAATACTTCTAAACCAGTTTCATTGATAAATTGAAAATAATCCACTAAACAATTATTCCATTTTGAAATCTGAAATAACAAGAAACTCTTCCAAATACTTGGATATTTTCAGTTGTTCAGGATTATGCAACCAAATACAATCATGACCAATATCAGTACTGCTAAATAATGATTTTTTTTTTCTTTTTTTTTTTCT
>JANHGN010015895.1:33595-52517 GCA_024605025.1 Megaceryle maxima
TTTTTTTATTTTTTAAAGTTTATTCAACAAAAAAAAATAACTACTAAATCATTTTCTTTAAAAAAATTTTTTTTTTTTTTTTTTTTTTTTTTTTTTTTTTTTTTTTTTTTTTTTGAAAATACAGCAGTGTCAGGTATGACTACAGATATTGCTTTCCTGGTGTTCTCCAAGCATAGCTGAAAGGGCAGAGGAAGGAACTGAGAACTTAACACAAAGAATTTGTTAATGAAATACTAATTACGGAGTGAAAAAACTTTGGAACCAGGCTGCTAAGTAGACTTAAGATTTATATTTCCAGGTCTTCCAGATCTCTCATTTACTTGAAATATGAGTGAAAGTAAAGAAGTTTACTACAAAGTATAATGCTGTTGAAATTTATATATTTTGGTTTGATTGTTTTTTTTGTGTTTTTTTTTCTTCTTCCTCACCTTGAATCTAGTATTGTTAAAGACAGCAAATAATACAGCAGAGAATTCAGAACTACTTCAGTGCTGTTGTTGCATATATCACTGTATGTTGATAGGTACCTTTCAAGATAAACAATGGAAAAATGTGAATAAAAATTTGCTTTAGAAACAACCAACCAACTCTGGTGGAATGAAGACTTGAGTAAGCCTGTAGTTATGTAGACTATGAAAAGTCAGGACACTTGCCATGTTTATATTAAGTAGTCCTGGGTTTTATTTGCACTTTGTGGATGATACTGTGTTTTATTTGCTCTCTCTTTTAATTTCTCTCTACTGTACATTAAGATAGCCTGAAAGAAAACATTTTAGCCTTGTGTAATTAATTTTTCAGTACCAGTTTGAATAAATTGTGTGCTAAATATTTAATTTGCTGCAATAATAAAAGCAGACAATGACAAAATAAAAATAACTGTTGCGTAAGTTATATATCAGAGAAGTTGACCTACATTTCAAATGCCTGTAATGGTAGAGCTGCTGGATGAGATGCTTGGATACCACTACCACTTTGTGCTAAAGAACAGTAATGGTTAATCACAAGAAGACAGCATTGGAGAAGCAGAGAGGGCCTTCTAATTTCACTGCGAGCTTCTTTAATTATGTTTTAGGGTAGGAGAGCCTATGTGCAAAATCAATCCTTTCTCTGGTCTGTTTGTATTAGTTATGAGAAAAGCTGAGGCCTTGGTCATCTAAAGCACGTTTGAATAGGATAGATACTACGTGCTCATTTCAATGGCATTTGGGGTGGAGGGAGAAGCATTAGCTTATTCTGCCCTTTACTGAACACAGACTCTTCTGAGGTGAGTTTTGGCACCCACCACCGAAAATTGAAGTAGTGACAAAAATTCTTTCATTCTATGTTTTGTTACAGTAATCTCTTCTTTGATTTATGTTATTTTTAAGTGCTGAGCTTTTTAATTTAATTACTAGAGGGAAGGAAGATTGCTGCTTGATTAAAAAAAAAAAAAAAAAAAGGAAGTTTCTAAACACTTAAAACTAATGTTTTAGTTCTGGCCAAAGTTATTGTCCTCCCCTCACCTCTAAGAAAAAAACCCAAATCAAACATAAAAAAGCCACAACAACTACAACAAACAAACCCAAACCAAAACACACAAAAAAACCCCCCAAACAAACAAAAAATCAACAACCAAAAAAACCTAAACCAGCACCAAAAAAACAAAAAAAACCCCAAACAAATAAAAAACACCAAAAAACCCAACAAGAACAACAACAAAAACACAACAAAAAACCAAACCACCATAACAAACCAAACCAGCAAAAACCCAAACAAAACTAAACCCCCAGCATCAGTGAAAGGTGGCAAGTATGTTGCCAGTATTTTATGGAAAAATAAAATTGTTATTTTCCTACCACTGTAATGTACATTATGTACATTGTTATGTCAGTTTCTGGGTTATTGGTAAGTACAGAGCAAAGGATATAAAGAATGGAACAGAAAAAAACAGAGAAAATGAATAGTGTTTCTTCACTGAAGCTAAGGTAGGATGCCAACAATGATGACATCACGTGCTGTACTTCATTGATGACATGCCAGTATTGCTGGTGTGGCAGGAATCTAGATGCTACAACCATGCAACCATGCTGAAGTTGGCTCTGACTTTTTGTTCCTGCTTTGTATTTATGTAAAGGCAGCATAAACATTCACACTCGGGTTGGACGGGTCTCTGAGCAACCTGCTTAGCTGAGGATGCCTCTGTTCACTTCAGGGGATGGAAGTAATGATGATTTTTGATGATGATGAACTAGATGACCTTTAAAGATTAGTTCCAACCCTAACTATTCTGTGGTAGCTTACCAGATGCAGAAGTGGAGGCCTGAGTCACTGACATATTCCCACTAGTCACCTTGCACTGTTTTATCGAGAAGTGTTACATTATTTTGGAAGATGTCCTTGAGGAGAAAACTTGTATTGTTCTTTGCAAGTTAGCACATAAGTTAAAAATCATAATATACTCTACAAATAAGCAAATTATATCACCATGGCTCTGGCCAGCATGAACTTTACAAATAGAGGAAGGAGTGACAGATTGTGTATGGGCCCTTGCAGAGTACTTTGTATTATGACAGCTGCTTTTATGACCCTAATCATTGTATTGCCAGGTACAAAAGGTATAATATAGACATATGCACAAAACAGTATTTTGTGTCATCAGCATGTACTTCTGATGATGGTAAACTTTATACAACTGGTATTTTCTAATTTGTTTTCATGATGTGTGTGAATGTAAGAAGGGTTTCTTCTTGCTATTATTTTGATATCTTACCTTAATTATTGCTGTGAACTGCTAAAAGAAGGTTCTAACTCATGCAGAATCTAGTGTGACCTTTGAAAGCCACAACTGGTTGGGCAGGCCAGATGCAGGCATTCTATATTGTGCTGTGATTTGACACCTATATAATGGTTAATTCCTGCATAGAGCTTAACCCAGAAAGACACCAAACAACTTCTGAAAGATATGAAATGTCTCCAGTGCTTAGCAGCTTAGTAAAAATTTAAGATAATCCTCAGTTTCAGTGTCAGCCTCTTAGAGCATTGAAAAGAAACAGGCATGCTACCTTTAGAAAAAATAACTATACAGAAAGCTCATTACAATTCAAATAGCTCTCCCGATAAAAAAGAATAAGCATATTTCTTCTAGGCTGTAATTGTTTCAATACTTATTTTGCTTTTTTCCTCCCAGTCCTTTTTGTTGTCTCTTTCAGAGCCTTCCTAATGGCAAGCTATATAGCAGCAGAAGAATCTGGGCAAAAATTCTTGTTTTTCTTCGCCAACATCTTTGAAATTTTTTTAATTTTTTTTTTTCCAAGAGAATTTGGCAGAAATAGCATCCATTTACAAAGAAAAATTAATTAGGCTGTATAGCTAAGAGGATTACATAACTTAGCAATGAATCCCTGAAAAGATTTTTATGGACAAAGCACAATGTGATGTAATTTAAAAATGTTATGTAGTGCTCTGAGCAGCCTTCCGGGTTTGTTTTGATGGACATATAGGACCTACAATTTTAAAATATGCTCAGATGAATCTCATTTTGTCATGATCAATATACCTGTGAAAACAGGGTCAAGCTTCAGGTCCTTTGTCATCTTGTGTGCTTGCTCTGATGAGTACTGAAAAATGGAACTAAAAGTAGGGCTAAGCAGCATCTCTGTAGTAATATCACTCTGCTTTTACAGGTACAAGTTCCTCCTTTTAAAGCTGTTGCACTTGTATAATCAAAAGACAGTGCACAACAGCAGAAGTTTTAAGTAATGGTGGGAAAAGAACATACTATGCTATGTACTATTAGAATTGGATGAGATAGCTTATTCATACTGCACTGATAAATGAAGTAAAAGAAACAGTCTTTCTCAAGCGTTAAACGTCCATCCCATAGGAAACTCTCAGCCAGTCATGGTGATACGTGTTAATATGAAGTCCCAAATCCAGGGTAGGCTGTAATTGGATACTAATTTTAGAATTTTTCAGTTTCAAATGTTGTATTGATCATTAATTGTAGTCTACTAGTAACAAAAGCATTATATTTAAAAACTAATGCTGGTATTAAATACAACTACATAAAAGGCTCCTTGGTCTGCTGTTACAAAGCACTGGAGAGTAATATGACCTAGTAAACATCTCCAATTTACAAAATATGAGTTAAAATAAGGGTTGAACTGTGGTGCTCTGTCTGCATTGGATTCACAATGTAAGGGCTCTGTGAGAGGCACCTTAAACCTTGTCCTGGGCCAGGACTTCGTCTTCATTACAAGGGGAAACTATTTTTAGAAATTATTAGTTCTCTTTATGGATATATTGGAGTCAGAGAGTTGCACTGGTGATAAAGCCATTGTGTCCCAGAGCTGGTGAGTGAGGTGTATTAAATTCAGGCAAGACCTTAATGGTTACATAGGAGAAGCAGCAAAAGCAGGTGGGGCCTCTGCTGGAAGAAGCAAGGAAAATGCTGTTTCTATATCAGAAGTTGAAAGGATTAGAGAAGGACAAAATAAGACACATACAGCTGTGAAAAGAAGTAGTTAAGTAGTTGCTGAAGTCAGAATATGCACAGATAGAAAAGAATTGTTTGCTAAACCAACCCAGGGTCAGCAGAAGCAAAGACGTGGGTGGTAGGTCACTAGCCTGAGTTAAGAAATGTGATCTCTTCTTGGCTTCATTGGCATGAAAGACAATTGCAAGGATGAAATTCTAACAATGTTATAATCAGATATGGACCAGGAAGGCAGGTACATGTGACCAGCATCTAAGTCTAGTTGTGAAGATTAATGTACTTCAGGATTTAATTGAAACTGGAATATTGATCCATCCCATGTAGCTGGAACTGCTGGTTCATAACCATAAAGATGAAAACAGTGTAAGAGGACCCAATAATTTTTAATGAGAAAGTCCCTGAAGCAAGTCCTATCTGAAGATGAGAGAAAGTCAGTAAAGCAGCTTGATGAGGTTTGTTTGGGGTACTTGAGTATGTGGTCCATTGCATTTTCAAATGCCGTGAATATATTATTTCCCCTCCAGAGATTAAATTGATGTCTTTATTACTAATTTCTAGGGGGGTTGTTTAATAATTTATTTTTTTAGTTTAACAGAATTATTATTTTGTGTGAAGTAAATATATCTGAATTCTAATAGGTATTAATTTTTTCAAGATTAGTTCTGGTGGTCTAAATATCAAATGTAATCATCTGGGCAGACTGCAGAAGTTATATTTGGAGGCTCATTAACATGTAGGTACACAGGTAGAGCTTTTACATGTCTGCAGACCCCTTAACAGTCGAGTGTTGCTGATGGACAGCTTCAAATTGGCCTTTTTCAGTGGCAGTTAAGGCTGGTTTTTTATAATCACATGAAAACATTTTGGTATCTTTGAGCCTTTGACATTAGTTACCTAATACCAAGCAAATGGTCAAATATGCCTTCTTGTGCAGACTCTAATCTTTTTCTGTCTCTACATCTTTTTTCCAAGTGTTTCATTACAGATCTGCTTTTCAGGGGTATTTTTATCACATAATGAGAGTATTTCAATGATCAGCACAAGGTTTATTTCATTTCAGTCTTCATGATAATCAGCTTCTTGGCAAATGAATGACTTCCAACATGCTTACGTATGCAAACGTTGCTAGTCCTCTATTTACCTCAGATTATATTCTCATACTCCCTAGTACTTTTTCTCTAGAATACAAGGTCTACTTGCATATAATCACCTTTTTTTTTGCAGTTTTCAGAAGTTTCAAGTATTTTGCCCAGTATCAGATGCACTATAGTAGTGTTTATAACAAGGCCTGTGTGAGACTGTAGAATGTCTTAGCAATATTTTCAGCTGCGTGGCACTCAGATAAAACACTGAGGACTTCATGAGACCAAAGATATAAGATTTGATGGCCCCTTTCTGATTGGTTCTGTTTCCCAAAAGAATCTAGTATATAAAGATTAATTGTATTTATACTTTGTATGCCACCCAAATTTTGTACATTTGAAAAAACTTCAGAGGATAAATTATGAAAACAATGTCCTTTGTTAAAAAAAAATAAAACAAGACTACACTTACCATTGGCTCTTTATTAAACCATGTATCTTGATTATACCTCAGTAATGTAACCATTTCTATCTGGAACAGTTTAAGAATGTTAATTGAACTTTATTAGTTTCCTAAGATAATATTGAATGTAAAACTAATCTGGCTGATTGACTATTATTGCAAGTTGTATTGAAAACCAGTGACTTTTTCCAATTAACATGACAAGCATTAGGCCATTCAGGTTTATGAATTGCTGAATTTTAAAGAAAAATTACTTCTTGTCTTCTAAATTCTACAATGCAGAGTAAAGCTTAAAGCAAAACTAACACCTTATATGTTAATGAAGTGCAACTTTTTTTTTTTTAATTGAAGTACAAGTAATTGCAGTACTTTTACATTTCATAGTTGCATGCTTATAGAGATAGCTCTGAACAAACACAAACTCTTCTGTTTCTTACCAAAGGTTTATTACATTTGTATAAGGAAAAAACCAGAATGTTTACAAGACCATGCTGCGTAGTATTTTTGAATGCTTTGCATTTCAGCAGCTTTTTTAGGTGTTACACAAACCACGTTCCCATTTGACCTCTCACTGATGTGTGAATATACATATGCATTACCAGACATACAGTACATTTTGAATGTTAAAACACCTGTATTTAATAGAATGCAAAATGAGTGAAGTGTCAGATGCTCCATTGTATGAGGCTTGAATAATTGTTTCCATATGGTGCATAATAAAAAGCTGTTGCAGCCAAGGGCTGATAAACTTACTGCTTTTATTCCAGATGGCCCAATTTGTGCATCTGCATTAATATTAAAAATTTAAGTGTTTTCTTTGAGAATCAGCTGAATAGTGTCCTGGGAGCCAGGAATGTCTCTTCTGGGTTGATTTTCCTATTGCAGTTATTCTCCTTCTGTCTCAATTCCTTATTTTTCTTAATTTATTTATTTTTTTACGTGCTCCCTCACAGTGTTTAACTCTAAGTCAGGGAACTGTTTGTGAACAGATATCGGAACAAGAAATTTGCATACAGTTTTCATACAGATTTTGAATAAAGTTGCATTTTATATAAGTTTAACCCAGTTTATTTCTAGCCAAAAGGAAGCATAAAGGCTGAATAAATATTTAAGTGAAGTCAGCCTGAGTATATAGAAAACAGATGTAAATTACTAAGACAAATTGCCTTTGTATTAAACTTTTCTTGCACAAAAAATCTTTTGAGTAGCTCATTAAAAATACCTTGTGGGTACATTCTCTGTTAAACCAATATCCTTTAGAGAGAAGCTAAAAAAGTGAAAGTACTTGAAAAGTTTCTCAGTTCCTTGTCAAATAGAAGCTTCATTCTCAGAAGAGCAGCTTGTATCTCTCTATTTGGATAAATTTTTATGTTTACTTAGTATGCTGGGAGAAAAATATTGTTGATTGAACTGCTATGTGTTCTTTAGAAGCACCTGAGGATATTGTCTGGCTCTTCCTAAAGCCTGTAAACTCCCACGATGTTTATCTCTCACCAGCCAAACCCAGAGTGTAAAAATGAAATCAAAATAATGTCCATAGTAGCAGGAAGTATCCTGATGGTTTTTTTCAGGAAGAGTTGGTGTCAGCAGGCTGTGCTTATGACCATCCTGGTTTATCTCTTCTAGATAAGAAATATTTTAGTGTCATTGTTACTCAGGACTTAAATCAGCAAACATATAAAGTCTTCTTCCCCTACATGTTTTTCTGAATATCAGACTGTTTTGCCCTGCAGCCTTTTCTGAAATAAGATTGTCATATTTGTGCTTCCAGTGGCACTTAATATTAGATACAATTTGAGTAACTACATCTAATTGTTCTTTTTCGTGCCTTGCCTTGAAAAATACTCTTACATCTGAGTCTAAGTTAGTCAAAGAAGTCATGCTACTCGTATTTGGAAATTAAGCTCATTAGCAAGTTTTTCTTCTACTGTGTACTAATTTTACCTCAATTCTTTTTCACACAGGTGAGCAGGGGCTGGAAGAGATTGGTGGTCAGAGTGGTTGACTGGGAATCTTCTGACAAAATGTCTCTTCATCAGAAAAGGTAAATTTGTCTCTATAGAACATTTTTGTAGTAATAAGCACCTCATTGTTGCAGGCAGAGTTTTTTTTTTTTTATGTTCAGGATATATTTGTATATTTGGAGCTTTAACGAACACAGTCTGTAAAATTTTGCCTTTGCTTTTTAGTTTGTTGTTAGCTTTTTTGTGCTATTTTTTGTGGTGTTTTTTGTGTGTGTGTGTGGCTTTTGTTTGTGGTTGTTTTGTGTTTTAAATTCTGTATCTCAACACTTGTTTGTGAAGTCTTGTTGAAGTCTTAACCTATGTGAAATGTGTCTGGAGAAGCCTGCAACTTCTTGGAGAAAAGCAGATTTAGTTCATGACAGTTGCAAGCTCCCTTTGCACAGCTAGCAGTCTGTGTGTCCTGTGGGAAAGACAGAACTGTGTTCATCTCTGAACTTTTAGGTTCTTGTAATACAGCTTCCAGCATAGCTGTGCAGCCTGTATAACCTTTGTATAACCAAAGAGTATGGTGTGCTGTGCTTGTAGTTTGACACTGGTGTTTGTATGAGATGACTTGAGAACAGTGTTCCTGGACGTGTGAAGAAAATAACCACCTTTTTTGGAGAGTTCATGTAAGTTATAACTGATAACAGAAGATCTTGCAAGGAGAAAGAACTTTCTCCTTACTGTTGGTCCTACATAGAAATCACCTATCAAAGATGATGAAAAGGCTAAATCCTGTTTATTGTGAGTTAACTCATTGTTGCTTCCTACAAGATAGATCCTGGCCTAATCAACACCACAATGAAATGTACCAAGCTGAAAATGTAAGGTCAAAATTATGCAAAAATAACAAACCAGAAGGTTCTAGAAAATCAATGTTGGGATAAAAGTGCCATCATATTTCTAATAGCTCTAAACTCCTAGAAGCTTAGAGAGAAAGCTGTATCTTCCCATTTCAATGAAAAAGTAAATCACACCCATCATAGAAGAAAGCTAGGAAAAGGAATTTTCTACTATTTTGAATGCAATTGATTACTGTATGTTCTATTTTTTAATTGGAAACTTAAAACTTGAGACTTATTCCTTATTCAATGAAAAATTGAAATTTGTGTCTTGGTAAACAAGGGCATTCTACTTGCATTATTATTCCTGCCTATTAGTAGATTTGTGTAGTTCACAAAGTACCAATTACATTCCCCAAAGCTGACACATGGACCCCTGAATATGTGTTAGAAGAGATACAGATACAGTGCAGGCAAATAAGGAGAGCAGCTCTCTAATAATCTTGCAGAGTGGAATGATAGGCTGGAGAATCTGTTGAATGTATTAGCATATACTTGTGATGTGGATGTACAAGGTAGAGGAGTATAAAGCATGTAAGAGGGAGGCTTATCTTTAAATAGTGTAGGTGGTGTAGTAGGTGAAAAATTGCCTCATGTAGTTGACATACTAAGATACAGCGAGGGGATTATTAAAATGGCAACATAAGCCTAAATTACTTCTGATTTGAATTTCTGATGTTTCAATTTTCTAACTCTCTTGAGAAGAAGCAAACCCTTGTTTATTTGATTGCACAGCAATCTAAATTATATTTAGAGGAGTGGTATATGCAATCTCGATGACTGATACTGGTCAAAAAACCTTCAAAGCAGCTGGTCAAACTCTGTCTGAGTTTTATTTCTTTTGAGAGTATATCATGCCTCGCTAAACTGTTTGTAATATAATCATAAAGCACTGACCCATAATCTACAAAAATAGCATAAATAATGCATTCCAGCTCAGTGAATCTTGTACTGGAGACAAGCTCTAGTGATAATACATGAATTATCTTATTCTGTGCTTTCCATTACTCTGTTGGTAGATGTGGCAAGATACTACAGTTCTTTATAGCTACAAAACGCTACCTACAACACTATGGATATAGAGATTCCGTCCTTAGTGTTTCAAATTTTTAGCTCATTTGCCAAACCAATAAGTGTTTGTCACTTCTTTTTTTTTTTTTTTTTTTAAGATTTGAATAATCTCAGAGCACAAAATTGACATACTTGTGCAGAATAGCATTTGCAAAGATACAGAAGGTTTCTGATGATCTGTCTTCATCAGTCTGTTACTCATTCCATGCAGTGAGAAGTTGTCTTGTTAACGAAAGCCATTATAATAGGATAACTCCATATAGTGAAGGGTGAGAAGCCTGTTTTCTGACTTTCATTTAGCTTTCTATTTGCTTTTCTCATTGTAGTACAATTGAGATTTCCGGTGACTTCTGCAAGGCCAATGTTTCCTTATAAATGTGTAAAAGTGACAGTGTAATGAAAAATGTAGCAAAAATAACCCAAAATCCAGCTATAATAAGCCACTTACTAACTTCACTAGCATTGCATCATGAAAATATTATTTCAGAATAAGAAAGCACTATGAAGTATGACGGATCTTCCACGATAAAGATACTTTCTTTCAAATGTGTTACCCCCACCCTCCGGGTGCACTGAAGTGTGTAAGGTACAACATAACTTTTGTCATACTTCTGCACAAAATACATTTGCCCTAGAAAAATTTGTCATTCTTGGGTGAGATAACTAATTATTTAAAAAGTTAAGAAACTCTCACAAAGCTTTGAAGTGGTAAAAAACAGGACTTTTTTCACTTTGAAAGTTTTATTAATTTTTTTGGTTAAAAGATATACAGAACAGGAATTAATTATGGTGCCTCTGGGTTTTCAAAATACTGTAATTTTCTAATTACAGAGCTTCCAAAGTCATATATTCTGATTTGCTCTCAGATACATGCATATAACTTTACTAAGGTTAAGAGAGGTAATATGTAACTTCAGGAGAGGGAAAATATATCCTAAAAGACTTCCACGTTGTACACATAACAGATCAGAATGTATAATGGAATAAAAAATACTTTCATTTTTATGGTAGATATTAGAATGAAATATTACATACTCTGTCTAGACTTTGGAAAAAGCTCTAGTGAATATATCTGAGGAAGGAAAAAACAACAAGGAGGGTTAAAATATGGTCATCCATCTCAAATGTAATTTAGAAGAGTTTCAAAGTTTTCCTGGTTTTCTCTTGTCATAATTGCCAAAATAAGGTCACATTGTTGGTCAAGTCCATTCTGTTTTCTCTCTTACTTGTTAGAGGTGCCCTGTTCATGCTTAATGGCTGTAGGCCATTGTGGGGACCTGACAAAAGGCAAAAAAAATCTGAGGATTATTTAGAGTTTGTCTGAAAGTCACCATATTTATTGTTATTATTATCCTTCTGTGTTGTGGTGAGAAGGATTATGCATTGTGAAGCTGAAAAAAGCAAAAGTGCATGTAGTTCATACAGTAGCTTTAGATGATGTCTGATGGATGATTTCAACTGTAACCAAAAAAGTGTATATAATCTCCTTTTAATTTGTGATACTGTGGAGCCAATTCATTTCATTTGGTAAGATGGCATTAATGCAAAAAACAGACATTCTTTTTTTTTTATAACTATATCTTAATCTTTTTTTTTAGGAACTTGGTCTGCAGTGTTGCTAACTAATCCTATACAATCACCTGGAAGCTATATATAACTATTGCCAATTTTATTTTAGTAACTATATATGGGGTCTACATGCAGACTCAATTATGCCGTACTTTCTTTGTGTCCTGACCTTGACAATATGTATCTGAGTTATGGAAACACAAAGTAAAAATAATTAAAAAGAATGCTTCTACTCTTAAAGATTGAGATTACTATTAAAAAGGATATGCTGAGGTTTAGTTGATCGTATCAAATAATGTAAATTGCAGTAATACATGAACTAGGAGACAAATGATTTAAGTCTATAACAGTACAGAATGTAAGGTTATCTCATTATGTAGTGTAAAATGGTTCTGTTGTTAGAAAAGAGGATCTGAAACAAGGAACTGTTTACTGGAAGTAATCAGATTTATTTTCTTTTTTTCCTCTTTCTGGGCTCCCAAAGGATATTTCAAACCAATTGACATGATCCAAGAAGGTAGTTAGAGCATTTCAAGTTTTGGCATTAGAACATATATCTTTTCAGCATTTGTCCATTAATAAAGTATGTGTCAGATACTGAGGTTCCTTTCAGAAGGCATGAGTAGCATAAACATGAAATGGGAGCTGAAAGCAACCACTAGGAAAACTGTAAATTGTAGGAAATCTCAGCTTCTTCTAGAAGACATTAAGACTGGCAGGAAATACAGTGCCTTCTGCAGAAGTGGAGGAGTCCCTTGTATGTTGTGCGGGATCATGTTGTATCTAGACTATGCTAATATCCATCATCTGAGTAGCTGTCAGCAAGACTATATGCACATAGGTGTGGAAATGGTAGCTCAAAAACCTTTTTAGATGATAGGCTAACTGCTTCTGTGGCGTCGTGGAGGTGTGTTATGAAAGTATGTGATCAAGGTCCTTTGATTTACAGAGAGAACAGCTTTTAATTCAGGGATTCCAGCTAAATTCGGGCATAAATTAGTTACATGTGCATAATCAATGCTGTAGGCATCCTGCTTCAGAATGTAGGGTTTCAAAGCATGAATGATGCATCATGATCTTCTCTATACGATAGAATTTGGTTCTCTGATGATGCTTACTGTTTTAAAGCTTTTTAAGAAATTCATCAAGAGAAGTCTAAAAAACCTGACTATAGTACTTAATTAAAAGCTGTTGACTTTATTTGCTGTCTTGTTAAATTTTATGTACGTCTCGTATTTCATCAGGATCACAGCCTATGTTAGACACTTGCAGGAATACTTGCATTTTTAGAGTTTATGAACAGCTGACACCTCTGTGCTACTCATACTGCTAATTACCCGATGGAGAATGAGTGTTTCTAACCACTATAAATGAATTAAACTGCTTTGCTGGTAATTCAAATGTTCATGATCTGTTTCTTAAATGTAGAAGACATTTACCCAGTCATGCTTGATTTGATTCACTACTGTGTTTTAAGTGAGGATTTGCAGTGTATGAAGTTCCATAAACTGAAAAAGTGAGCAAGAACCACTAAGGAAATCAGATGTGTTCATTGAAAAATGTTCCTTCATTGTTCATTAACGGAGGTGAAATTCATTGCTACATGAGCTGCTCCAATTTGTAACAAAGCTGTCTATCATATATCCTTCTTTGATTTACTTAGAAGTTGATTTTTTGTTAGTGTGCTGTCTCAGTATATTAGTCTAAGTGAAATGCCACGGGATAGAGATAATAACCAATTACTTTTTTTTTGGCTGAAAATAATTTCTGTTTAAGTTGGAACAAAAGGCATAAGAAGTATCACATCATCTTTAATAAATCTTACAATATTACAAAGAATCTCAGAACGCTGTGAACCTGTTTTTAATGTGTGCTTCTCCATTAAGGCAGAAAATTGCACTGGGGAAAAAATACCCAACCTGTTTCTGCTCCATTGCAACAGTTTCGCAGATGATGGTTTTCTTTAAATTGCTATTGGAAAAAAAAATAAATTATTAACCCTTTATATATGAATTCTGATATAGTATGCTAATTAAAAGTCAGTTTGATTACATATGTATATATGTTCAAGAGGGGTCGGATATCTTTATAAATTACTTTTCTCAGGCATTTCCGCTTCTTACCAACATCACTGATTTCTTTGCATATTGCTCAAGGAGCACAAGTGTAATCTTTATATTATAAGAATAGGAAAAAATTATTTCCCCTCTGCCCTATTACAGTCACCATCACGGCAGTTTCCTGGTTTACTAATCCTATTCTTGTTAGAGTTGCTGTCACAGACATAAGAATGGAATTTTAATACCAGTGCAGGCTGTGAAACTGTAAATGGCTTCACTGCTGAATTACTGGAATGTGACGTATTAGGTCCAGAATGCACTTATGGGTTCTCCAACCTGTAACAGAAAAGAAGAATGTTAATCAGAGGAGGAACACTGAACAGGGTAGAACAATAGATTAGACTAGTCATAGTGGGGAGCTAAGAAATTCACTTTTGGAGTGGGAAGGTTTCCTTGAATTTTTCCTCTTCTGTCCTCTCCTTCTTGATTATATTGAGCAAGCTAATGTATTTACCAACAGGCCTCCTTAAGAAGGGTAGCAATAACCATGCCATTGGAGTTCAGGTAACAACAGCTAAAAACAAAAATAAATTCACATCTTATGTAATTGTCTTTTCAGTTGTAGTAATGAGTGGATTTGGCTCATGAAATGAATTAAACTAGTGTATTTGTATAATTTCCTACCCTCTTCTCAACAGCACCTGAATTATTTTATTTTATAATTTCACTCTTATCATGTCTTGGGAGAGATCTTCAGTTAGCTATTGTCATGCTTTAGGGTCAGGGTGGCCCCTTAGACCTATAACAGATGCTCTCTGTTAACCCCCCCTCTCTCCTCAAAGGGGAAGAGAAGAGGAATAAGGGAGAGAGACTTAGTGATTAGAAAAGGAAACCAGAACAGCTTTAATGATGATAATAATGAAAAAAATAGAATATGTACAAATAGATACAAAACCTGTGTCAAACCCAACTCCCCTGATGGTAATTATATCACAGTCACCACTGATGCTGTAGAGCAGGCACCGGGGGGTCCCAGACTGGGTCCCGCAGCAGACGGGAGCTGTGTTCAGGAGCTGGATTCTGCTAGCGGATTTAGGAACACACTGATTGGGATCAAAGGTAGAACAGACAGAGTCCTCCTTGGATGCTCCAAGGAAGGAACCGAAAGAGGACGTGAGCCAAGCCAAGCAAAGCGGTCCAAGAGGGAAGAAGTGCCCTTGAATACTTGGGTCAGTTATTACTCAATTATTTGCATGCAATCACAGTAATTGGGGTTATTTAGGTTATTAGGGTTACTTCAGAATTATAATTCTGATACGTATTTGACCATTTAGTGGAATCCTGTTCCTACTCAGTGGGTAACCCTCACTGATTTTTATGAAAGTATCATTTTGTTCTAGGTGCCACAGGCAATTGCTTCATCTAATTTAATGTCTTGAAATGGTTCTGCAAGTGTTCCTTGCCTTGTACTTGTCTGTTCTACTTTTTATTTAATGCTGTTCCTCCAGCTTACACCATGACATCACCTCAGAGTTTTTCATATTCTACTGTCTTAGACATTCTAAATAGTTTTATAGTGTCAGCAGTTGACCTTCCTCAGATTTTCTGTTGCCTTTCTTTTTCCTGCCTTGGTGAGGTACACTTTATTAACTGTCCATTTTGAAAAACATCAGAAGAACAACATAATAAAAAAGTTCATCTTAAAGAAAATTTCACTTTGCCTGGCCTTGCCCAGTTCTCCAAATTTTGAGTGTTTAAAAGAATTACTGCCAATGCTCTATTCATATTATTTTTATGGCATTATCAACTTCAGTCATGTACCTGTCACAAGGACAATGATCACAGCAAATGTGCTCTTCTTCAGCACTGGTAAAGGAAAAGGAAGATGTCTGCACTTAAGGAGTCTCATGAGATGAGTTATCTATGGATGAACCCTCTGTGATTTCCCTATTCTAATCTCAGGTGAAGATTAAATAAAATGAATGACACTGTTGTTGTGCAGTTCAGTACTTCAGTGAAGGTGATTTGACAGCCATCTCTATGAAAGAGCAGATGGTGGAAGAATACTCTGAGGTGGATTCTTTTCCTTCTCTCCAGTAGATTGTTTCATTCCAGTGAATAATTGATGGAGAGGGAAATTCATAGCATAGACTGCTTACTAGAATTATCAACATTGTTTGAGAGGAAGACAAAGCTTTATTATTTTAGGAAGGGATTGAATACTAGTCAAAAGGTGTCTGTTATCAGTCATTTTAACATTTGGGCAAAAGAATAAAAGCTACTGATGTTTGTGATTGTGTGCTCTGTTAACGTTCAGCTCTTGCTGTCAGCAAAATGTGACATCCCATATATATGTGAGTATGTATATATGGAACTCAGAGTTTGTCCATCCAGATAGTATGTTAACAATTACTATCAATGCAAGGGAGGCAATGATCACTTGCCCATTATCACAGCTAAATTTTGACTGAGACCTTGGCAAGCCCAGCCCTGAACCTGGCATTGTTGGGTTAGGTCATCACAAAACCTGTGGCCATCTGCTAAGAATGGCAAAAATTGTATTTACAGGGCTGTGCCTCACATGAGAGACTGCCTGACTGACTAGTTCTGTCATTTGGAGCAGCCATGACCGCACAAGGAAGGGAATTAGACTCCAGCACTGGGGAAACTAATCAGGGAACTGCATTTAGAAATTCTTTTTACATTTTCCTTAACCTTTTTTTCTTTTTTTTCCACTATCTAAAAAGAGATGATGTACTCAAACATGTAGAAAATTGTGCTTTTGTTAAGTTTCTCTTTTATGTCATCTTCTCCTATCTCATTCTCATGTGATGCTTTAAAAATTGAGACCTGAGAAGGGATTTGTTTAAATCTCTGAGGACTTAGTAGTGTTAGGAAAGCAGCAGGCAAGTGGGTGAGCCAGCATTAACCCCTCTAATGAGTAGGTGTCAAGATGAGAGTCGAGAACTGCTCCAGAATGGCCAAGAGAATATATGGTGCTAAATTCTGCACTGATCAAGACACCTAGTTTGTGAGACCCATAGACAGCAGCTGGGGGATGTATCAAAACAAGGATCTTTACATCTGGACACTCACATAGGCTGCTTTTGGACAGCTGGGTTTACAGTGTTTAGGCTCTTATCCAAACTTAGCCAAATTTGGCAAATCTAACATTTAATATACAATGCAAGTTTTTATTTAAAACTTCAGTAGTAGTCCTTTTCTGCGTCTTTATAACACTAAGGGTAGATCTTTTTTCAAAGGAAACAATTTTATGCAAAAAGCCACAAATCATAAAACTTCAGCAAGTTATATTAATTAGAACATGAAAGAATGATCAAATTATTCTTCCGTAAAATGAAAATATATGGAAATGATATGCAATGCTGAGTTAAAACAAACTATATAAAATCTACTGCTCTAAATTAAATGGGTTTGATGAAACAGAATCACTAGTTGCCTAGGCCATTTTGAAAGTGGGAAAAGTTTTTTTCTGGATCACTTAAATGAACATGAGTGAAAAACATTCTGTGCCAGAACAAGGGTGGAAAAAAAATCTTTTGCAGTGAAGCAGTAAATCAGATTAACGTTCAATTGTCTGGAATGTTGATATATGGTTTCTCATGGTAGCAAAAGTAGCACAAAAAATTAGGAAAAAAATATTTGTGTCTCTATTTAGTTCTCACCATTATTATTGTTGATTGTTATCAGATATAAGATAACATTTTTCTTGAATATACAAGATATATCATATATTTTTAAGGCTAATAAGTAGCATGAATATGTGAAATTTTATTTCAAAATAAAAGCAAATCACTGACTTAAATAGCAAAGGTGTTCTCACCATCTTTCACATGTCTGAGTTTGGACCAGTGTTTTGCAGCTGGAGAAAAGGTCTTTCAGGTTTTAACTAGCTCTTTAAGTTCTTGGCCTTTTGGGGTTCTTTTAGCATCCAGCTTGAAAAACTTTTCTTAGTTTTGCCCTTGTCCGCATTGAATTGCCAGTGAATTTTCTGCCTTGTTATACAAAGTGGTTTTTGAAATGCTGGAAATGGGATGGCCTTTTAAAATGTACACCCTGCTGCTTTCTGAGGAGGAGGGTAAAGTTTCCTTCTTAATATCTCTGAAATTCAGTTGGAGCTGCTGCTTTTTGCAATGTTCTGCAAGCGTGGGGCACTGCTGTGTAACCATTAGTTTGGAACAGCTGCAAGTTACTACCAATCAGAAGTACACTACCATTTTCTTGATGCCAAGCTGTTGTTTTTTCAGTCCTTTCCTATATAGTTCTACCCTTTAGGCTACAGTTAGGTCTCATTTTAAGCAAATGTCATGAATTCTGATGCCACAGTGTGGTTATGATATGCAAATATTGAGTTTTTAATTGAGATCACTTTATCAATGTGAAAATATTTATATATTTTTGATTATTCATTTGTCCTCCTGTAGTAGGTCTGGTTTAGGCAAAGCTGTACATATTTAATTATTTCAAGTTTGCTTGATGAATCAGTCCCTCCAAACTGGTAATTAATTTAGATGGCATTCTCTGAACTCCTTGCAATATATCCTCTTTTTTCCTGCAGCTCGGCATAGGAAAGTGGAGTTTTGGCAATGCCACATGAACAGAAACCATTATTCATCCCTGTGTGATGCCTGAGTATATGCATCCAAATCTAGTAGCTTTACTGCATCCGGTAGCGTAGAGTAAATGTTAGAAACCAAAGCGTCAAACTCAACTGAAATCTAAAGTCTTTTGATTAAAAGAATGTTATTTATCCTGAAGGAATGACTCTTAAAAATGTGAAGCTCTGCTGACTGATGGTAATCTTATTTAAAAGAAGTAGTGGTCTGAAGGGTACTGAATTTCCAGAGGGCTCATTAAGAATTTGCCCTGACTGAGGCTAAGCTGTCATCTCGGTTCCCACACATACAAGAATATTTGTGTGTGAAAGGAAGAGATTGTGAGAATCCCAGCAACAGGAAAAAAAAAAACTTCAAAACCTTTAATTCAATTAGCATCTTGCCGATGAAGAATCCACCTGGAAGACACAGATCTATGGGAATTAGAGAAATATAGCTGGATTTTTATAGATCAAGTCCATCTCCCTCTCCCAAAGCAGGATGATTGAAATCTTTTTTTCTCCCCATCTGATACTTATTTAACCTGCTACATCTTTAAAAGACCTGCAAGAATATAAACTTCACGATTCCCTCAGTGCTTCACTATTTGTGAAACATCAGAAATTTTTTAACTCTCGGACACCATTACTTCTAGTGCTTATAGAGGAACTCTGATAAGCATTTTTGGTAATTTTATCTTCCTGTCAGTCAGTCTCTAGTACAAGGAAGACAACTTCCT
>JANHGN010015897.1:0-21365 GCA_024605025.1 Megaceryle maxima
TCCAGCCCCACCTGGCTCTGTTCCTGTGTGGGCTGCCCTGGGTGACCCTGCTCTGGCAGGGGGGTTGGACTCCATGATCTCCAGAGGTCCCATCCAACCCCTGCCATTCTATGATTCTACGATTCTATGACCTTGTGCTGACTTTTTTTTTGAGAGGAGGTGCTGGGGAAGATCCCAGGGACAAAGGGCTGCCACATCACTCTCTCAGTATCTCACTGGCACACACCCCCTCAACACGGCTTTGCATTTAACTTTGCCTTTGGTTCATATTTCCAGTCTTTACTCTCTGACTGTGATGTTAGGAACACGGTGCTTTTATGTATTCTATTTTTTTAAAGGCTGTGACCCTCTCCTCTTTATAAACCTCCACAGAACTGGAATTCCCATGAGGAAAAAAAAATCAAACTGTTAGGATCTTTATAATTAAAAAAGTGAGAATAGGCTTTGCTGAGAAACCAGCTTAGTCCCCCCAGCCCCTTACAACTTCGTTGTTTGTCCTGTATTGCAAACACACCTGCCAGCCTCACTTCTCCAGATGCCACGTCCTTCTGGCCTCAGCGAAGGAGTGGGGCAGAGGCCAACAGCAATAGCAGGGTGTCCTGAAGGGCTTCTGGGCAGAGAAACGTTGCCAATGCACCCTGCCTGCCCCTCTGCTAAAGCCCCCGGCCACGGCAGAAGCGACTGGGGAAGAAAGAATACATTAGTCCCTACCTTGCACTGATGAGCTGAGGCTAAAGGCTTGGAAGCTGAAAGGGCAGCTGCACTTCAGAGGAGAGAAGAGCAATCACTTCAGAGGAGAGAAGAGCGTTGGTGCGGGAGAGGAAAGGGAAAGCTGGGGTAGAGGGAAGCCCGGGAATGCTTCCCCTCTGGGGGCAGCCACAACTTTCTTTTGAAGAGCAGCAGCAGCGTGTCTTTGAAGTTTGCTTCAAGCTGAGTGCATGAGAGCTCTGGGGTGTTCACGTAACAGAGGTGCCTGGCAGTAGTTCCAGGGATTGTGCAAGGGCTGCCATGAAGTCAACCAGGAATGAGACTAAGGAGCCGCTCCCCAGCTAAAGCAGAGGGGTGGGACTACCAGCCAGGGACCCACTCCCTAACCAGGCGAAAGGGTGAGGTGGAGCAGCTGGAGAAACAGTCCTCCCACTGCAGAGACCTCATTCCCACCCCAGAAGAGCTTGCCCACAGCCATGGGGGTTTTTGCCCACCCCTAGCAAGTCATTAGAGCCTGGCTGACTTCAAATCCCTGGACCATGGGATGTTAGCCAACGCGTAATGGGCCAAAGAAAATTTTAATGCTGTTTTTTTAACCCATTTGTAGAATATCCTTAAACTCCTGGTCCGTATGGGACACCAGATGCCTTCAGGAACCTCTGGCCACATCTAACCGTGACCATGGGATTGCCTTCCTGGCATGCTATGGTTCCTCTGCCTGAACACCAGCATTCCCAGCATCATCCTGTCATGCTAGAAGACGCTCGTCCCAGGCCACCCACCTGGGTCCAGTGGTAAGCATGATGAGTGTACGGGGCACAGGGTCAGACTCCAAGTGCCACCTAATGCTTTATGTGTGGCACATGCTGACAGAAGATACCCACAGCAGACAGCTCCCCATCACCTTGAGGAAGAGTCTCTGTCCTCAGAGCAGGAGAAAGGCCAGACCGGTGGCTATTGTGTGGGTGAGATACAAAGCAGTGTGTGCAGGCTGTTGATGGATCACCAACCAGTTTGCACGGGTGGGAAATTACTCTTCATTTCCACTGTAATCAAGGTTTTTGAGAGCTCTTGTTATGCCTCATGTAGATGCAGCACCACTCAGCCTTGACAGCACTGAACTGCACTCACACACATCTTTAGATGATCATCAAATATTTGTCCTGAATGCAATGGCTGGACTGAAATATTTCCAAGCTGCTGTTTGTTGAAGCCTGGGAAATATGTAAAGTTTCACAGTGTTTGTGCCTTTCTCTGTACCCAGTAGACACTGCCTTGCTCTGGCAGCCAAGGCATGCCCCATACCTTGCGTAAATAAACATAGAAAATATGTTTTCTGAGGAGTGCTGCCACACGTGCCACAGCCAGACGGACCTGCGAGTTATGGAACATGAGGAAATGTTTTCCCGCCTGTTCTTACCAAGAGATATTTCAGAACCATGTCCCTGGCAACTGAAAACCTGTTTCTTCATGCTTCAAAACTAGGTGCTACGTGCTGGGGAAGACTTGCACAATCTGTTTCCAATGACAAAGTTCAAACATTTCTGATGCTTAGAAGAAGAAGGGAGCAAGGTTTCATGCTTGCTACCTCCACACCTCAAGAAGCTTTGCTTAAAAATAGTGGTATTTTTTATAAAACAACAGGTACTGGATTGTTGTTGTCTTCATGTTTCTGATTTCTGAGCCTTCAGGATATGGTTAATACAATTTTTCCTACTTTCTTGTGAATATGAGTTCTGGATACTTTCTTGGTAATGCAGAAATATTTTACTCTTGCATAATTATGGGTGTGCAAGAGCTTGGGCTTTACAGAAGATACCAAATCTTTGAGATTCTTGATAAAATTACAAGAACTGGCAAAAGTCGTATTTTATAAAATAAAAAACCCCCTATGTTTTCTGTTTATGCCATTTAACAAAACAAACAAAAAAGGTTGGGTTGTTTTTTTTTTTTTTTCTTTTATGTGGATACCTTTGACCTGAGCCAAACCTGGATAATTTCAGTCCCCCCAGAAAAGATTTCACAAGATTTTATTAGTAACTGAAAATGGGTTTCTAGCACAGTACACAAATCATGGGATTTTCCACTCAAAAACCAATTTATAAAACATTTCTGGTAACAGAAGATAGCTCAGCATACGGCTGATGACAGGAACACAGGTTAAAGTTCAGATTCATATGAAAAAATATGATCCACAGGTTAAAGGAAATACTGTAAGCAGTAGTCCAGTTCAAAATATGCAGGAAAGCCTGCGTTATTAAGGATGATTAATTGAGCTGGCTAAAAAATACGTGCAGTTACACTGAAGGCTGAATGGTGAATTAGACAGTGATGAATATTGCGCTGTGTTTGCTCGTAGCTGGATTCTGGGCCTATGGGCCTTAGGCATAGCTCGCTGATTATTCTTGTTGCCTCCTAACTTGGGGGTTAGAGGGAAAAGGCAGCACAAAGGCTTTCACGACAATGAAATTGCTTCTCACATCACCGCCTGGCCACGGCGAGGCAGGATTTGCCTCCTGAGTTAAAAGCAGTATTAGGTCAATTCTTTTGGGTATACTCAACCTCAGACAAAACTTTCTGTGGATTGCAGGAAGGTTTGCCAGGTGAATGAGCAGCTGCACTGAATCTTATCAATGTCTGAGCAGTTTCGCCTGATGTCAGAGGCGGTTCAGAAGCTGCACCAACAGGTACCTGTAGTGGACAATTATACAAAAATTTGCCCATAGGAGTAGTTTCCTGTAATCCCAGCCATTAACTACGTGGCTCCGACTTTGGTATGTGAAGAGTCTGGTTATCATTATTAATTATCTCTTTGAATGGCAAAGTACAGATCGTTAGCACCACTGCTTGTATAACTGAGGAGCACTTCACACAAAGACACAGAAATATCTGGGTCTCTCCTGAATGTCACTGGGGGGTATCTAATGACAGGGAGTGTCACAGTTCAGCTGGACATGGTTTCCCATTTCCAGGCCTGTGTGCTCATCATGCACTTCAGCTTGGAGGAAAAGGAAAGCAAGGTAGGACTTTATCCTACAGTTCATCAAGTAGGAAAGTGTAGTCAGTGTTTTACCAGGTAAACAGACTAATTCAGAGCACAAAGACAGTCTTCAGGATTTCGGTCTGAAAACCTTCACTTCAGTCGTGAAAAGTCCTGATCAATCTAGAAATATTCTATATACAGCCCTGGAGCTTCCTCATGTCCTGCCCCCAGCTGCCACCAGAGCTAACCACCGCATAGGCTGCATTTTGCTTTGTCAGCAAGGAACACTTAAGTAACCATAACAAGTTCCCAGAAAAATCTTTAAATCACTCCTGTATCAACCTGACTAGGGAATTAGACTGAGCAAGTTTATGCCAAAATATGTAACTAGGAAGACTAAGTATCAGTATATATTCCCTATGTATTTTAATCCTGTGCCTATAATGATAATCAGTTGCCTCTTATTTGAGCTCGAGCAACAGCGCTGACTGCGTCAGGTGAGCTCAGTCCACCAGCGTGCTCTGCTACTGAGCATTTCAGCCAATGATTTGCTCTTTGCTTTAGTTTTCAATAGCATCATCATTTTAAAATCACCTTGCATCTTGAAGCCTTCAAGATGCCTTCATGACAGACTTCTGTAACAGAGTAACAGGAGTATGAAGTTACTTCTGTAGCAGGAGCATCAAGAAGGGTGACTGAGCCCTGGGAGCAGTGGAAAGAGACTGGGGAGCGCGGGTAGTTTTTTTATCAATCCTCCCGGGCAAAGGGAAGGTGTTTGGAAGGGCTGGTCGAGCCTGGTAAATCAGCAAATGGTTACAGCACTGGTTCCACAGCTAGGGGTTCAGCTACTTAGACCATGGGATTTGTTTTGAGACACCTGATCTGATGGAGTTTAAAGGTGTCCAGCTGTCAGAGAAGTGGAAGAGCATATTCCACTTAACATAATAAGCTTAACAAACTGATGAAGAGGGCTTTAAACTAAGGTTGCTGGAGGAGGGGAACCTCAATCCATCCCACTCCAGCTAGCTTGATGCCAGTGCCAGCAATAGATGCCCAGAGCCTGGAGAGGGACCGCAGGTCAGCAGGAGGGCACCTGAAAAGCAGCAAAAAGGAAATCCAGCCACTCCAGACAGTAAGTCAGCTTCATTTGGGGCATAACTTAAAAGCCTCTGTGCAAACACACACGGCACAGGGAATAAACAAGAGGAGTCGAGACGTGCACATGCCTGCAGGGCTATGAACTTACTGGCATCACAGAGAATGGTGGGATGGCTCCTACGACTGGAGTGTTGGAATGGAAGGACACAGGCTCTATAGGAAGCACAGGCAGGGGAGATGAGGAAGGGGTGTCATCCTCTATGTCAAAGACTAGACGGAGTGCATGGAGCTCTCCATGGAGATGGTTGAGGAGCCAACTGAGAGGTTATGGGTCAGGATTAAAGGGAGGGCAGGGACAAGTGACACTATAGTGGCCACCCTACCAGGAAGACCAAGTGGATGAGGGCCTCTCTAGAGAGATAGCAGCAGACTCACGTTCACAAGCACTGGCCCTCATGGGGGATTTCAACCACCTCGATATCTGTTGGAAGGACAACACAGCATAGAATAAGCAATCCAGGAGACTCCTGGAATATGCTGATTATAACTTACTTCTCCAAGTGATAGCAAAGCCAATGAAAAGGGGTGTTATGCTGGACCCTCTTCTCATTAACAAGGAGGGGTTAATAAGATCAGGTTCAAGACCGTTTAAAGAACCTGAAGATGCACAAGTGCATGGGACTTGATAGGATGCATCTACAGGTCCTGAGAAAACTGGTGGATGAAGCTGCTAAGGCAGTACACATCACATTTGAGAAGTCATGGCAGTCTGGTGCAGTCCCCAGCGACTGGGAAAGGGGAACCATAATGCTTTTTTTTAAAGAGGAAAAAAAGGAAGACCCGGGGAACTACAGGCCAGTCAGTCTCTCCTTTGTGGCCAGTCAGATCATGAAGCAGCTCCTCCTGGAAACTATGCTAATGCACGTGGAAAATATAAAGGTGGTTGATGACAGACAACATGGCTTCACCAAAGGCAAATCATGCCTGACAAATCTGGTGGCCTTTTACAGTGGAGTTACAGCATCAGTGGGTAAGAGAAGAGCAACTGATGCCATCTACCTGGACTTGTGCAAAGCATTTGACACTGTCCCACACGACATCCTTGTCTTTAAATGGGAAAGACAGGGATTTAATGGATGGACCACTTGGTGGATAAGGAATTGGCTTGATGATCTCACTCAAAGTGTTGCAGTCAACACTGTGATGTGCAGATGAAGACCAGTGATGAGTGGCATTCCTCAGGGATCAGTAAACTGCTGCTTAACATCTTTGTTGGTGACATGGACAGTGGGATCCAGTGCACCCTCTGCAGGTTTGCCAACAACACCAAGCTGGTTGGTGCAATCAACATGCTGGAGGGAAGGGACACCATCCAGAGGGACCTCGACGGGCTTGAGGCGTGGACACATGTCAATCTCATGAAGTTCAGCAATACCAAGTGCAAGCTCCTGCACCTGGGTCGGGGCAATCCCAAGCACAAATATAGACTGGGCAGAAAACAGACTGTGGAGAAGGACTTGGGGGTGTTGGTTGACAAGAAGCTCAACATGACCCGTCAATGAGCACTTACAGCCTAGAAAGCCAACCATATCCTGGCTGCATTACAAGAAGCGTGGTCAGCAGATCAAGGGAGGTGATTCTCCCCTTCTACTCAACTCTGGTGAGATCCCACCTGTAGTACTGCTTCCAGCTCTGGAGCCCTTGGTACAGGAGTGACATGGACCTGATGGAGCCAGTCCAGAGTGGGACCATGAAGATGATCAGGGGACTGGAGCACCTCCCCTGTGAGGACACGGTGAGAGCAGAGGTTGTTTAGCCTGGAGAAGAGAAGGCTCTGGGGAGAAAATAGAGCAGCCATCCAGTACCTAAAGGGGGCCTCCAAGAAAGCTTGAGAGTGATTTTTACAAGGGTACGTGGTATAGACAAGGCTTAATGGCTTCAAACTGGAAGGGTAGACTTAGACTGGAAATTAGGAAGAAGTTCTTCACTATGAGTGTGGTGAAGCACTGGAACAGCTTGCCCAGAGAAGTTGTGGATGCCCCCTCCCTGGAAGTGTTCAAGGCCAGGCTGGAAGGGCCTTTGGGCAACCTGCTCTAGTGGGAGGTGCCCTTGCCCATGGCAGGGGGGTTGGAACTGGACGATCTTTAAGGTCCCTTCCAACCCAAACCATTCTCTGATTTATGAATCAGCTAAGGGCTAAACTGAAATATGGTGATGGCTCAAAATCTGCCAGATGGGCACTTTTCCCTGCCCAAACATGAAAAGAAGGATTTATTAGAGGCCTGCTAAGAATGATTTACAGTGAATACCTGTATCTGCATTAATATCCTTCTAATCTGTGGGCTTTAATGTTTCTGTGTTCACTAGTTCGTTAGTTTCTGTGTTTGTGGTTCGTTTAGTTACTCCGAGAGCTGCAGCTGCGCTATCATTTCAGGGGGGATGATACATCACTTTTAAATTTTTCAGACAAGCCAGTTTTCTGCACAGGCCTCCCAGATCGTGGGTTTGGAAGCTGTTCTTGGGAAACAGCAGCTCTCGAGCCATTGCTCAAGCCAATGAGAACCAGCTTGTTCAAGGTGTGCCTTATACACACCCTGTTCTGCTCTGTAATTCATGGTAATTACATGCTCGCTGAAAACACAGAACAAAACCATAACTAGGAACAAATAGGCAGCCTGGAAAAAAAAAAAAAAATCTTTGGTCTGTAACAGTTTTCAAATAGATGCCATGTGTTTGCTCCTGCAAATCTATCCTTAAAGCACAACCAGACTCCTGCGACTGGCCTCACCCTTGCCAGACTTTCCTGAGAGTGGGCACAGTGTCAGTGTGTGCGAAACAAAAGAGGTCCCCGGGGGAAACCTAACCCTCCCAAACCGGCATTAACACAGCTGTATTTTTTAAGAGGTGGGGGTTTGCTTCCCTGGACCCTGCCAACACCTCTGGTTTGATGCGTGGAGCAAACAGGTGAAGGAGGCTTGAACAGCTACCGGGCAGAGCTTAGTGGGGCTTGCTCTCTCCTTGTGCTGGTGTAAAGAGAGCTCGGCACCGCTCAGTTTGAAGCGTAGGGCTGGTGACTCCTGCTTCCTTTTAAAGCAAAAAGCCAAGGTGCCAGACTGGAGAGGGCAGAGCAGCAGTCTCTTGGTGCCAGCAGGGATATCACTTGTTTCTGGGTGCCATGAACATAGGGCTACAGCCTCTCCTCCTTGCATGAGACCATAAACCTGACCTTTGTGCAGTTGCCAGAGACTCTTACTGCTCCTGGTTTAATCATAGTGAAGTACAAATTTGCTTTGAATTGCTGGGTTTGGTTTTATTTGTCAGGTGTTTGTTTGTTTCCTAAGGAGAAAAAGCACGAACTCATAACCCTCCCAGCCAGAAGTACAGAGGCTATTTAATTTAGTGTAGCTGCAGTACCGTATTTTTAACAATTAGTAGCTAGTAATTAGTCAATTACACTGCCACTAGTGTAGCTATGAATAGGTTTTAAATTCTATTGCTAAGTGCAATGACAGAATTAAACCCACGTGCAATGAGATAACACTTCCTACGGACTCTCCCAGGCTCCCCACAGTTGTTACTACAGAAAACATGCAAAAACAAAGCCAGCCTTTCCCAAAATATTTTATAGCATGACATCATTTTGAAATTGTAGCCTTTAAAGAGCCCAGATAACACCCCTGATGACCCACGGTGAGCAGTGGAGCCGCAGCCACGGGCGCTGATGTTTCTCGGACACACGAGGGCAGGACTGTGTCTTCAGCAGTCCCCCAGCCCAGCTGGGGACGTTCGGCTCTGCGCAGCTCCTGGATCGCTTGCAGTGTCAGCTCCTGGGGGGTCATTTGGCATATTCTGTGTGCGTGCTCGGGGAGGAAGCCAGTGCATCCTTGGGAATATTGTACAGCGCGCCAGGCTGGTGATTCCCATGGACCAGAACCTGTTGCACACAGCGGTAGGTGTAAATCCTATGTATCTATGCTCAGATGAACAGGTATCCATGTGCTGTCATGTTTTTACTCCAGAGCCATGGGATCTTGATATAATGACTGTGTCCTTCCTATGATAGTACACACGTATTCTCAAAAGACTGGGAGGAGAAAGTCCTTTTGCCTGCTGACATCTGTAGGTGGTGCAGATAAGACTCGAATCCTAAGACCCAGAGAACAGAAGATGTTCAGCGGCTTTACTTCTCCACCACAAAGCAGCTGAGACCTACCCAGTAGGATGGGGAACCAGCATGGTTACAGATGCCCTGAATCAGGCTGGTTTTTTTGTCAGCCTCCATGCTGGTGTCTCACAGAGCCCTAGCAGGAGCTGGGCATGGTCCTGCCACCTCTCTGGCAGAGCTGAGCACCAGCAGTACCCAGACCACAGCCCTTCCAGCTACAATGGTAACAGGTTGCACCCCGTGACTTTAGGGAGGGTTAGAGCCCTGCAGTCACGTGGCCTTTGAACCATTAATGCACACCAGCCACGTAGCACACATATGCACTGTGGTCATTTTACAAGCAGCCACCCTCTGCACCGCCCTTGCTCCATGGCCTGTGCATACGTTCACATATATGTGATACCCATACAGACAAACCCTGCTGTCTTTTCCTGGTAGAGGGCATAAATGTGTAAGAATAAATCAAGGTCCTACTCACTAAAGAAAAACCAAAACACCAAACCAACAGAAGAGTTCTATAAAGAAAGGCATCCAAACAAGGAAAATTATATTCTAAGAAAGAAATGGTGGTAAGTGGGCAACAGTTGCAACAGTGAAGCTACAGGTAAAAGAGAGCAGAAAGAGCCGCAGGTGTCCCAGAGCATTTCTTATCAGTTGCAGAATATGCTTTGTTAAAACTGACGATAGGGGAAAAAAGTAGAAGGCCTATAAAGGACGGGAATAAAGAGCTCTATGGGCTAAACTACGTTTTGTAAATCCAAGGATGTGGAAGGAATTTAACAGCTGAGTTTCATCATCTTCCAGTTGAAATGGATGATTTCATGTATCAGTGCTGAATAATTTCCAGGGTAGAAGAAATAGTTCCATTATGAAAGAAATTTAATCTAGCTGTGGTAGCATAGTGTCGCTGAAGACCACACATTTAAATGGAGTAAGAGATTTAAATGGCATTTTACTAGAGACACCTTTATGCAGATTAACCCACATAACCAATGCCACGTGTATCTTCAAGTCTGGAGCTATTTAAACAGAACATAACGATAGACGATGCAGAATAATTCTGAGCTGATTTACCTGTTTCTTGACTTCTTTTGAAATTCTAATTACGTTATGACAGAAAACTTGATGCTGTGAGACAAAGTGGAAGGGTTTGAAGACCAAAAATGTGAACACTAACATGATGTAGATTGGTAATCAGAAGAAAACGAAGCCAGCAATAGTGGATTTTAACCAGAAATGCTGAAAATATAATGAAGGTTACGTATGGTCTGTCTTCATGGTAATGAAGGCAACTCTCATGTAAATCAATGTTTTCTTTGAAGACCTTGCTCCTGAAGATTTTAATTTAGAAAACCAAACAAACACCACCACCACCAAAACCAACCAACCAAAAACCACAACAGGCAAACAAAAAGGTGTACAGCTTTCACATCCGTGAGAAAAGCTGGAAAATTTGACGTGAGCGAAGCATCAGAAGGGAAACTCAACGAATCCCCCTGGTTTTAAAGGTTGAAGCATTACACGTTTGGTGGTGTGGATTCTGAAGCCTGTCCTGTAAGCGTTGATTAATTTTCACTCCAGTGTAAGGAGCTGATTAATTTTCACTCCAGTATGGCTTATCTGTGAAGCACATAACTCCACCGGCTGAGTAAGGGTAGTAGAATCTGGCCTGAATGAATCAGAGAAGTAACCATAATTATGTTAACCAGGTGCCTAAGGCATTACCTCGGTGTGCACAAAACTCTGAGAGATGTAGAGCTCTTGGTGAACCAGCGACTCTTATGGGGAGCTGAGATGCTCCTTGCTGCTAAGGATGAATTCCTCTGTGACCAGATAAACTGTGGGACAGCACTAAAACGAAGACTTTCAGGAGACAGAGCATATGGACACACTTCAGCGTCAACGAGCAGCACTAGGTGGTGCTCTTTTATCTACTAAATTACTATCCAATGGTGAGAGGAATGGGCTCTCTTGATGACACCGTGCCCCGTTTGTTACAGCAGGACTTCACTCAGAGAACAGAAAACTCAGAAGCAAAAGTGCAAAGCAAACCAGAACGCTTTCCTGCGTTGATTGGTCTCGCCCATAAGCCCAGGGGTACAGGTCAGGTCACGCAGTCCATTTCTGTGAGCCATAACTGCTGTGGCTCCCAGTCTCTTCTTCCCAGTGCCATCTTCAGAGCCTCGGTGGTGAGGGATTTCTTATTTCCCTAAAGAGATTCTTTTGGATCTGTACATTGGTCACTGTAATGAAATTTATTCCTGAGAACCTCTATGTTCCTTTTGCTTTTGTATTCTTCTTCTCAGCCACAGTCTGTGTTCCACTCTAAGTGATCTTTTGTTCTCTGTATTTTTTTGCTCTCTATTTTTCTGTTCTTCAGCTATGTGTTTGTGGCTGCACTTTAGCCAGGGTTACAGACATATAATTTGTTATTTTAAGTCTTTTCCCTTGTATCAGTCTCTAAGTCATTACAGGCTTCCCTCGTTTCCCATTATTTTTCTATAAACAGCCACAAAGTTGTGGAATACTTTTATTAGCAGAGCCTCATAAGAATCTTTGCTAAGATCTACGCTTTCCATGAAAAGCCAGAAAATGAGATAATAACTTGAACAGTTATAGAAAGATCTAGAATAATCTCCTAATACAAAATGACTGCGTGGTTAAAAGGGTAAATGTAATTCAGAGCACAAAGACAGAGAAGAAAACAGACTTTCTTTCATTTTCTGGGGACAAAAATAGAAATCATTATTACTGTACAGGAAGAAAATGTTAGATGGTGGATAACAAATGTCACCCTGTCAAGCAAAAGAAAACAATTTCAGGATTTACTTGCAAAGGACTGGGTAAAACAGAGAACCTCTCTGTGCTAGGGTAAGGATCCACAGTACAGCCTAATCTTGAGTGCAGCTTCCAGCCCAGTCACCGGATGTCAGGCACGAGGTAACAGAGCTGGAAGAGGTCCAGACATGAGCAGTAGTGGTATGAGGATAAATCAAATGGAGTTAGAACCTTCAGGTGGAAAAAGAGACAGTGGCAAAGTCATGGCTAGTTTGCCCTCCACTCTTCCTCTCAGTGTCAGGTGAAATGAAGGAATGTCTGTTTTCATGCCCTTTTTGGAGAGCGAGCCCCTTTGGTGCTATCACAAACAATTATCAGACTCATACTCTATTAACAGAATCCTCTGTCTTCCTCCATATATATTTTTTCTGAGATTCAGTGAACGGTTTGTTAAAGCCACTTCCTTCTTTGTCATTTATGACTCCCTTCCGTGCCCACTATGCTGGCTGATGGCCTCTTTGGTGAGAGCAGCACCAGTTAGGGCTTTATCGGAGCATTCAGAAACGCCCTGCTGGGTCAGACCAACAGCCGCAGATGCTATTACTGCCCAGTCTCCATGCTGGCATTGGGGTAGCTGCATGGGTGCTGGCAGTCTGTCCTGATCAAGCCACAGATTTTGAAGAACCACAGCAGACCTGGCAAGGTCCCGCTGGCTCCCAGTGCAACATTGCCTGAGACAGGTCAGACAGATCCAGATAGCAAAGCCTGAAGAGTGACAATAGATGCTGTTCAGGGAGAGCACGTGCACCTGGCTTCTTCCTCTGGCCCAGGCTCCTAAGATCACAGTCACTGGAACTGCCTGTTCCCTTTGTCTGTTAATAGAGGCATTGTTCATAAATCTTGTCTAATCCCTTTTTGCTCCTGCTAATAGCCTGCTTCCCCCACCTCCCGTGGCAAAGAATTCTGGAAGTTCATTACCGGCGGTGCAAAGAAGAGCTCTTTCATTTCAGGAGCAAACTGTGTCTACACTCCCTGTCCATAAATGCAAATGTAAATAAGGTTCAGCCTGTCAGTGTTGTGAGTATTATCCTTTGGCCCTGCGATACATACACAGTGAGAGGTATGAAAAGGACTTCAAAAAAATATTAAGGAAAACGATGTTCATTTTGTTACCTTTTTCTGGGGACAGGTGAGGAATGGTCGTTTAGCCATGGCTGCTACTTGGATAAGTGAACACCTCTTCTCCACCTACATGTAGCCCAGCACGGACTTGGAAGCACTTGTTTTCTCCTGGAAAAGGAAGACGAGGTTTGCAGCCTGCTGCAGATCTTGGAACATCAGCCCTGGCTGCTGCTGCCATGGTACAGCACATGGTAGAGCAGTGGTCCTTTTGCAAAGCCTGTTTGGGAATTCCTGCTTCTCACATCTCCCAGCTTGTAACAGCACCATTTCAACCACGGGTTTGGTTGGTTTGTGTTGTTTTGGTTTTTTTTTCCCCAGTCTGTGTGACAGTGCCAAGCCAGGCTGCACACACAGAGAGAGGAAAGCAACTTGTGCCATGCTTAATCTACAGCTGTCATCCCTTCATTTGTAAATTCCACGATGCTATCAGAACAAAGACTCTCAGTTTTGTCTTGCAAGACCTATTCTTTATCCACCCAACCCTCTGTTATGCAGGTGACTCTCCACCCACTCGCTCTCCCTCGAGCTCCCATACTGCCTGTGGCTTGTGGTCCCAGTATTGTTTAGGTAATTAGTCATGCCTTCACCCACCTTCCATCCTTATTTTTTTGTTATTACTCTTTGTTGTTTTTATTGCGGTAATGCCTAAGGACACCAATTAGGAAATAGGACTTCACTGGAAAAAACTGCACAGCAAGCTCTAACCCAAGGACCTCACCATCTGGGGCTTAGCCACACAGTGGCTAGTGAACATGTAGGCAAGTGGGAGGAAACCTGGGGGAAAAAAAAACACAGAAGGACAAGGTGTTAATGCAGAGTAATCATAAAAGTAGCCATTGACTAACCTCTACTAATAGTCATTAGCAGGCTCTCGAGGGAAACAGAAAATTTCCTGGCCTCATTTGAAGTAATTTCATCTTGGTATTTTACCAGAGATGGAGAACTCAGGTTTATTTCATCTGGAATGCGCTATGGTTTCGATACTTGTTGTTTAAAAATGTGAACTCATTCGTTTCCCTATTTTATCCGGGGCAGACTGGCAAGGCTGCCCAGAGGAGACTGCCCCGTGGCTGCTAACGCTGTGCTCCCCGTGTGCACACAGAACTCCGGTCGTTCGGCACCTTCCACAAGGCCGAACCGAAAACTGAAAGCACGGTGGTGATGGGGGAAGGGTGAAGGACAGAGGAAGGATGAGGATACTACTGGGAGGGACATTTTGAAAAATCCATCATGTTGGGTAATTGTACCCTTAAGGCAAAATTTATATTGTGCAACTGCGACACATTCAAGTCTGAACAGCTGGTTCTGGTGAGAGGCAGCAGAAATGAATTTCCCGTGCAGCTTTTGTCTTAGTAATTCATCTCATTCAGGTGTGTTCTGAGTGCTTGCACAGGCCTGGGAGTCAGCCCTAATGCTGGTTCAGGCGACCGTTTCTTCTACGGGCATCTGCAATTCTCGTGTCCTTCTTGCCTCAATTTCCCTATGAGAAAGGTGGTTCAGATCTGTAAATCAGCTGCCCTACTGACCTGTTCCTTTGGAGACATTTTGTAGTCTTTTGAAATATCCAGAAGAAAGTATAACATCCAATCATCCTGATCTAGTAGCATTTTGGGTTTATTTCAAGGTGTTAGTGAATCAGGCCCAAGGATCAGGTTTAGAAGTGCAAGTTTGCAGCCCATGGGATGAAGTCCTTTGTAAAACACCTCAAGACATATATAATAATCCAAAATCGCTACAGAGTCTACGAAGACTTCAGTTATTTTCTTTTTCATACTGTGCTAGTTTTGAATAGTGCTATCATAAATCAGTAAACCAAATTACATCACTGTAAAGGCTGCTTCTTGATCTCTTTTGTCCCTCATCTCCATTATTTACATTCTTCCTGTAATACCTGAAGGGACTTCCAGATGCTAGGGGTATTTTGCAAGTTTTTACTGCAAAGCAGCTGACTGCCACTTTCTGTTAACCAACAAATTCTTAAAGCACGGTGAGGTAAAAGGCATGTTCATCCTTAGCGTACATCCACTGAGTTAAGTCAGGAGTCTCTTCAGAGCAGGTAGGGGAGGTTTTCCCCGGAGATGTTTTTTAGAGCTGTTCTCTTTCTTGTGTGCTCTTCTAGCCTAGCAGTGCTGGTTTAGTGGGGATCTACTGTATATGTATGCTGCATGGGATAGAATGCAACATGTATAATTATATCGAAATATTTATCCTGATACAATCATCTTTGTGCAGACAGCAGTTATGGAGCTACAAACTACAGCAGTCCTTAGGCCCAAAAGAAAGATAAATAAGGGTACAAATAGAAGCACATATTTGTCATATAACAAAAATACTCTGAGCTGCCTGGAGCAGAGGAAAACTGTACTGCTTTGTTAACAGTGGTATAGTTAATACAGTAATTTTTTTTTCTGTATAAAAGGCATCCGTATATAAAGAAATTCTTTCTTTCTTCGTCAGGCATAGTGGTGTAGCTAGCATCTCTATTCCAACTGAATCCTCTACTCAGCTCCAGACACGATCCTTACTCATGTGCTTCTTTCCATTTTCTCCTTTACAATTCATTAATTTTCTGGAAGGTGGATGGAAAAAAACCTCTCCTTCCTTCTTGCTTCAGAAGTGCCTAATGCTGCTTCTCCCCTGGTGCTGACCAGCTCCAGAAACAACCCTGCAGAGCCATTGCTTGGATCTGACTCCAGAAATCCCTCTTCCTTCTCCATCTCATCCTTTCTGGTTTCTCTGTCATTTCCTTTCCACGGTCAGCTGTACTAAACCAGCCTGTTTCCTTTCTTTATCCAGTGTTATTCTGATTCTACACTCTGTCCTTCCTTCTCAAGTTTGAATTTACTTTCCCCTGTTCTGTCATGAGCCAAGTGATAATTTCCTTCAGCAGCCTGCTTTCTTTTCCACAGCTACTGGAAACAAAGGCTTCCCTCTTGTACTTTTTAGCCTGTCAGTCTAAAGTGGTTTAACAGTTTTCTTTCCTCATTGTTATTTAATCAAAAGTCTCAGTGAGTGATGGGAAGAAAATGGAAAGGATTTTAAATGTCTTTTATAAGTTTGACTGCTTTCCAAGAACTACAGTTTGACATGAGAAGCCAGTCAGAGAAGAAAAATCCTACTTCCTGAAAGTCCTTAAAAATCAAGATGGAACAGTTTTTATAAGTTTAATTTAACTTGTGATGAAGATCTTTCAAAAGATCACTACAAAAAAAGCCTAACTGTCATGTAAGCCCAAGGCATCGTACAGAAAGGTTGAAGAGAAGTTTCATTTTGTCAATTGGAAACCTGGAAACATAGAAACAGAAACACAGAAATGTCTGGGCTGGGAGGGGCCTGCAGAGGTCATCCAGTCCAAGCCCCCCTGGCTGAGAGCAGGGACATCCTCAGCTGGACGCACTGTACATGTTGATGTTGAAGAATTTAGTGTTTAATATTAGAGTCCTTATTGCTGATGAGTGAATGTTGTTGGCTCAAGTTCCATCAGCAGCACCTCCTAAAACCCATTTCCATAGGAGTCCTGTTACTCCTGTGTCAGAAGATACTGGAATACAAGAAGTTAGTTATTGGGTCACACAGCTCATAGAATTATGAGAGACCTGGACAAATAAAAAGCTGTAGAGAGAATTTGTGATCCCTTATAAGTGCCAAAATCTCTACAGTTATCAAGCTATCATATGAATGAATATGATAAAAACATTGTCCATTAGAATGCATATATTATATCAAATTTGCATATACATTTAGGCTTCATGGTGTGTCGTTCCAAAGTCACTGAGTAAACTGTGGCTTTGTATGTGGCTAAAAAGAATTTATTTAATCCATACATTCAAGAAAACAACGGTGACTAAGGAGATGAAATACTAGCTGTTTATTCTGTGGGTGCGAATCTGATAAAACAACATGAACAGTGCAGATGGTGAGGTTTAAGGACCTTCAGAAACAGGGCACCAATACGGTTCTTCCATAACACATGAGCACTTCATATTCTGCTGACTGCATCGGGAATAATTTCTGCTGTCCATAAGGGTGGACCGAGTGCTGAAATTGACAAAACCTACTTATTTTGTGCGAAGCATTTTAGCAGTCACAGTGCAATTGGTCTCACTGATACAGATATTCAGAAATCAGTGATTTCGTATATTGCCTGTCTCAGTGAAACAGCATCACCTCCACTACTCAGCAGAAAAAGCACTAGAGAGCATCATAGCTGTATAACAAATGTCAGGCTGCTACCTCATAAGGTTTTGTACAGTGAAATCTTAAAAGATCATTATCAAACCATTATGGGATACATCCTCATGATTATGAATTGTCTCAACGTCAGCAGCTTCTAACACTGTGCTGTTATTTCCACCAACAGAATCTCTTTTCTCAATTAAATGTTATTTTCAGCAGGTCAAAAAAATTGGCACCCTTAGCACGGCCTTAGCGAACAAGCTGAACCTTTGATTAAATTGGCTTATTTAGCACTGGTAAATTATCACAGTTAAAAATATTTGAAGTGAGGGCTCTACTATCTTAAGTGGTTTATTTTAATTAGATCGTTTCCAAGCCAACTGCTAGGACATAGGCACAGCCTAAACCACTTGTCTGCAAACAGACGCAGGCTAAAACGCAGGGCTCTGACTCCTAAGCGGAGTCTGCCTGGCTCATTCAGGTTGAGTACAGCTTGGTGTTTGAGGCAGCTGCTGATGCTTAAAGAAACTCCGTGGGCATCTTCCCCATCTGTGCAGAGTGTGCGTGTGTGCGCGTGTCAGAGCCCTCACCTTTCCATTAGCAGGTCTTTTGTTGCCCCAGTGGATGAAGGTCATGGTGCTGAGTCACCCAGCAGGAGAATGGAGGAGGTGAAAGTGTAAGAGCCAGCACCAGGACAGCTGCCAGGGAGGGATGCTCCTGGCAGTCCTTCTCTAAGCACCAACTGGGGATCAGAGCTGTCAACTCCCTTCCTGCTGCCCAGCCTTGCAGTTCGACCCCTCTCTGGACACCTCTGCAGCTGGCCAGGGTGTGATTGGGGGTGGTTGGTACCTATGGTTCTGGAGCCATAAGGGGTTCTTTACTGAAGCTCCTACCTGCAGGCATGCTGACTGGGAAGCGTGAGGAGAAGGGACCTTCCAGGAAAGCTCATTCCCTAGCTGTGAGATTGAACAAATCTGTTACCGTATGGCTTTATTAAAAATAAGACATTAGCAGTATGGCTTTGTACTTAGACAATGAAAGAAAGGGAGTGACTGTGCCCTTATTTTTCAAGTTAATCCTTCAACAAGATTAACAGGATGCTGGAGAGTGGAGGTCAACCACATTATAAAAAATGAAAAAGCAGGAGAATTGGTTCAAGTTTCCTGGAGCAGCCAAGTTAGCAGTATAGCAGACTTCTTGCTTACATTGGATGAGTTGTTAAAAAAAAACAATGTAAACCCATTTATTTTAATAAAAAGGTTGTATGCTATCTGGAAATGGGGAACAGAGGGGGAAAGGTACCATTAAAGAAGTAGGACCTGGGGCTTTTTCCCTGTTTTACACCTGAACAGTCCCAAATCAGGCAGTTTGCATGAAACATGGCAAGAAGCTAAACGTAACTTGCTATGTCAACTTCAGAGCAGTCTGGCATTGGGGCAAAATATTTAAGATAGAAAATATATAACACTGTAGGATTGAAATAACCACAGCTTAGAATAGTTTTACTATAGCACCAAAATGTATTCTTTCCTGTTTAATCCCAATGTAGATAACATAGCTGTGCCATTGAGGTCTGGAACCTGTAAATACCAACCCATCTGTATACACAACATTAAGCTCGGGAGGACTTCTGCCAGACTTTTTAATCTGCTGAACTTCACTGGCATTGTGGAAGACAGAGGGCTGGATGAGGTCAGGCTGAGGCAAATGTCTAAGGGCATACAAGGACCAGAAGAGAGATGGCCCTGGAAGGGTCTAGAGTATGACCCTGGGTCTGCGAAGCCAGAACTGAGAAAGTCGCAGGCAGCTTCTGTGGCTGCTGCTCGTGGTGGGTCTTGGGGGAACTGGAAGCACAGGATTTTGTACGCGTGCTCAGGGTGATGTGAATGAACTTTGCTGTACTGGGGCCTTCCCGGCAAAAGATGCTGCAAGAAACAAATGCAGGCGGATGCTGACAGGGTACAAACTTGGCTTGAGTGTGTTTGTTACATTAACCCTGTAGCTGTGTCAGCGGAAAGAAATGCGTTGGATAAGAAAGTATCCGAGTTACTAAAGCTGTTGCAGTGAAAACAGAGCGACCTTTGCCTTTCCCATGTTTGCTGAAGCTCTGCTGTCAGCTTCATTCGTAGATCTGGTGTCAATAAGTTATAATGCAATTATGCCATAGGATTCCACTCGCTTGTGGGTGGGCTGCAGGTGACTTCAAATAGCTGAGTACAATACAGACAGATGTACGACACAGTCACCTCCAGCTGGAAACACCCTGAACCATGAGCCTTCTATCACATTCATTTCCAGGTTATTTCCTATGAATGACAACACAATTCACCTGCAGGAGGTTTTTGGTGGTGTTGGGTTCTTTTTGGTTGGTTGGGATTTGGGGTTTCTTTGTGGTTTTGTTTGTTTGTTTGGTTTGGTTTTGGGGGGGTCAGGGGGTGGTGTGTGTTTCTGTTTACTTTTGTGGATTTTGTTTGTTTGCCTTTGTGGTTGTTTTGTTATTGATTTTTTTTTTTTTTTTTTTTTTTTTCTGTTGTTTTGCCCATTTTATAATATAGGGGGAAAAAAAGGAAAAAAGGGAGAAGCAAAGCATCTGGCCTATGGCATTAAATAGAGAACGGTGACCTGGGAAGCTCAGGGAAATGCAGAGTTTGTTCTGCCTTCAGCAGATTCCCGTAATGACTCCAGACTGACCTATCTGTGTCTCCCCTCCTCTGCCTTTCGATAAGCATTGTGTCAGCGTGCCTCAGTGACACACGCTGCGGAGCCTAAGCAACCCGGAATTTCAAACGCTGATAGAACTTGGTGCTGAGTAGTTCAGAAGAAAGCAGAAGACCCTCATTTTGAATAGCAGCTTCCAGGTGGGCCACTTTCCAGAAACAATCCAATTTCTAAATGAATGGAGAAAACCAGAAAAGATAAAGTAATTGTGAGGAACATACAGCATAACATTAACAGAGGGGATTTCTTCTGAGAAGGAGGAACCTTAGAGAGGCAGGGACACGGCTGGAGGCCCCATCCTGCCAGGAGACCTCACCTGCTCGTCTCTAGCAGAGGCTGGGGCCTGGGCGTGAACAACCTCCACTATCAGAAGCAAAACAACTTGAACTGCAAGGTTTTTAGCATATCATTACAAATTTAAACCCAGGCCTATTCTGATGGAAAAATCTTCCTTAGGAATGTGAATTGTTTGGGGCAAAATAACCGGGCTCGTTTCCTGGCAGGGATAACAATTTGCATCAAAAATTAATGTCATCCGCCCACTCAGTTTCCAGCAAAAACCCAGGCGTTTCATTAGCTAAGTGAGAACAGCGATGCCTGGCTGGAGCAGCTGGGGCAAACCAACCTGCCCAGTACGGCCAGAAGGATGGGAGAGCTGGGTGCTCCTGCAGGTGTGGGGGTTGTGACGGCCACACAGGGCCATGGGAGGAACGAGGGAGAATCAGGACATGCTCAGGACGGGAAAACGGGTGGAAGAGCAAAACCACCAGCCCTGACAGGGGGTTAAAGCTCCTCTTTCCCAGCAGGGAGGCAACGAAAGCTGTGTGCAGAGCCCTTGCGTGTGGCAGTGGCCGTGTGGGGTGTGCAGAGCCCTTGCGTGTGGCAGTGCCCGTGTGGGGTGTGCAGAGCCGCTGATTGCGTGGGTGGAGAACTGAGGGGGGCGAGGGGATCCCTGCATGCAGCTGTGCAAGTGCCACACGCGTGTACGCGTGGGGGAAGAGGGACGTGTCAGCCAGAGACCAGGAATGGCGTGCTGCGTGCCCACAGCTACCCGCACATACGTGCGTGTGGGGCTACAGCCGAGCGCACGCGTGGGAGGAGCTGCGTCTGGAGGACAAGTGCTGCGTGTGCGTGTGGAAAGATGTGTGCGAGGAGGCGGCTGAGGCAGAGGAAGGGCTGTGTGCGAGGAGCGTGTGTCCAGTAACAGGTGTGCGTGGGGTGTGCGTGGAGACGGGGTGCGCGGAGGGAACGGGGAGTGTGCGTAGAGCCGCGCGCCCGTGTGTGAGCAGAGGCCCGTGAGGCGGGCGCCCGGCCGCCCCTGGTGCCCGCACCGCCGGGCGCGGTGCCCGGGGCGGAGCCAGCTGACGCATTGCGGCTGGAGCGGCCGCGGGGCGGCCGGGCGGAGGAGCCGGAGCCGGACCCGCGAGGGGCGGGGGGCCGGCGCCCGAGGTCGCCGGCGCCGGGGCCCGCGTCTGCTGTGCTGCTGTGTGCTGGCTTCCTCCTCGTCGCGGTGTTCTCCTTCCCCTGCCCCCCGGTCTCGGGGGTTATGTGTTTGCA
>JANHGN010015898.1:1720-20133 GCA_024605025.1 Megaceryle maxima
ACAAAAAAGCTGTTGCCTTTTCTGGGTTCAGCTGTGATTTACCGGAGTGTAGGGGGTTATCTGAGTTCAGCCTTATTTTTAGCTCTGTTTGGTTTCTCTCCTTTTTTTTTTTTTTTTTTTTCCCCCCCCCTTGTTTGAGACACTGTCACCCTCCAGCAGATGAAGTTTAGTTGCAGGTTTCTCCTGCAAGGTCTCCTCCTCCTGACAGTGTGAGGTTTTATTTGGTGATGTGAAGGATTATTATATGTTAATAGGGAGATCGAAGCTTTGTCGTGGGCTTTTTAAACTGGAATGGCTTCTGTGTGGTGAACTTTGTGTCTCTGGAATTCTATGTGGTTTTAGTACTTAATACACTGTGACATTAATTGATTATCTGTATAATTGGGAAAGAAAAAAAAAAAGATTTGGGTGAGAGAGAACTATACAGGAAAAAGAACATGTGCATTTGTAGAAAGGTATTAGTGAAGGAAAAGAAAAATACAGGGGGAAGAAGGGATTAAAAAAATAGTTCTTGAAGGAAAGTGAAGCTGGGGAGTGATGGACATGAAGAACAGAAATGTTTTGATGGGAGTTTAATTCTGTTACGTTCTGAAAGTGAAGTTGCAGGAGCTGCTATAAGACAAGACAGAGCTTTGAGAAATATCCTTAACACAGTGGCTTCAAGAAGTTAAATTTTCTTTGCAGAAGGAAATTGTAAGTAAAAGCAAGTTGTTGTAAGATGATTTTGTGGTTGTGGTGGCAGCGTGTTGAATCAAACCTGATTTCAGACCAAAATTGTGCTGGAAAGATGTCAGTGTGGACAAATCCTCCTGTTTGATTCTGACCCCATATTTGGAGGGGACGGACAAGGGAGGGTGTAACTGTGTCGCTGTGCGGTGACACACGGGGAGAGGTTATCCAGAATCTGCCCTGAGCTTCCCACCTTTGCTTTGGCTTTCAGACCATCTCCGAGGAGCAAGCTGCAGATAAAGTTGATTGTTCTTTAGTGAGACTTCTGCACAAACATCAGATAAAGAAGGTTGGCTCCAGGCTGCAAGCTCACTGCAGACCTCTGTGCTTTTCCCTTGGTGGTACTTCTGATGCCTGTTAAACCTCACCGTGTTTCTTTACTCTCCCTCACTCTCCCATGTAAGAGTCAAGTATTTTATGTGCATGTTCTATTAAGCTGCTCTTTAAAAACTCCCCATGCTGCCACTAGATTTTGTGGATCAATATAATTAGGTCACCGTTTTCTTCTCAGCCCCCAGATGTAGGCAGATATCACCCTGTAGAGGACAAATGGATTGATTTTGGTAGAACTCAGGTGACGTTGCAGCTCTGCTGGCTCTTGGGGGTTAATTTAACACTGTACCTTAGAGCCAGATTAGAGCCCTCTTGGGTGCTGGGTTGGTGTCAGGAGGTTTTTGTTTTCTTTTTCAAACTTCCTTGCGTTTGGAGGGAGTTTATCTTCCTGGCTGCTGATGGTCCTGCCAGTAAACTTGACCTTAATGCATCACCAAAGCTGTTTCAGCATGGGATTGGGTGTCTCTGGTCATGGGTGTTTACCCAGTTATTGCAGTGGGGTAATCATGGCAGGTTCAGGGTGGGTTTTAATGGACAGTCATTTAAAATCTTCCTTTTCTTCCCCTGCATTAATTCTGTTTCTGAGAAGCACAGAGGAAGGGCCAGCATTTGGGGGGATTTCTGTGTGAAGTACCTCGTTGCCGTGCATGGAAACGTGCATTTTTGCGAACGCTGCCTCAGTAATTGTTAAAGTTTTTCTGAGTTACTGTGGCTAACTGCTGGAGTCCTTTTCAGAAAGCGGAGTGCTGGTTCCTTCTCTCTTGGATGGCATCTTCTGGATGTGAGCAGCTTCCCAAAAGCCCAGGAGAATGGCGAGAAATTCAGGACTGTACATCTCAGGAGGGTATGTGGCAGGAGAGAAGCTTCTGAAATACAGAAATCCAGGATGTGTGTGGAATTGGGGTGAGTTTCTGGCAGCACTTACCCGGTGTTTGGATGAGGGCCAGGTTGTGCTGTTGGTGTAGGCCTGTGCTGGTTATCTTCTAGTTCAGTTAAGACTGTTGAGGAGGATTTGAGTGTGTGGGGTTTCTTTTAGTGAGCTAAAGAGTTGAGCTGAAGGAGGAAGCACCCAAGAATTTCTTGAAGGAGAGCATCCTTGGTGTGTGCTGAAGGAATTTGGAGCCAATGTTGTCTTCCCTTGTTGCTTATGTCCATTAAAAGTGACCCTTTTCCAAAGTATGTGATGCAGCATTTCTCTCTTCTCTCTGGGGTTTATCTGTTGATGACTTTGAGGATGAGTACCCAGGCATTAGGAAGCTGCTTGGACATAGAAGTCAACCTGAAGAGTGTGATCCTGGCTTTTGTGGCTCCCTGTGTCTCGGGTGGATGAACTCCGGCTTCTGGGCGGCTTTGATGTTGAACTGGAGCTAGAACGAGAGCACGGTTGGAAGCCCTTTTCCAGATGCTGGGGGCAGCTGCTGGTGAGGAAGGATGTTTGGAGGATTGTGGTCATGAAAGGGAAGGAGTGGTGAGAGGTGGGGAGGAGGGAGGTACTGGGCTGAGACCTGAGGTGTTCTTTGCTCTTAGTTCAGGAGGGAGCTTTCTGGAATCCCAGCCAGATAAAGGGAAAGAAGGGGCAGCAGTGTCTCCTGAGAAATGTTCCCATGTTAGAAGTGTGTGAAGCTGTGGAGATGGTGCATCTTGGGAGGGTATGCAGCAGGAGAGAAGCTTCTGAAAACTCAAAAGACTTTCCCTGCTGCTCTGTGGCAGCGGCTCCTCTGCAGGGGAGGAACGGGCACTACTTTGTGAGCCTACTGCCAAAGACCGGAGTGCTTTTAGACCTCTCTGCCATCTCCCCTGTTGATGTTCCCCAGCCTTGGCACATTTTAGCCTTCTTTCAAGCAGAAATCTCTTTAATTTATTTAATGACAAAAGCTAATCATGTTATAGTGTAGATATGTCACTTTACCAGCTTTGTAAGATATTTTTTTTGTGAAGCGTCTTGGAGAAAACCCTTCTTCCAAAAATGTGATTTCAGACAGTTTATTTTCTCCTCATCTCAGAGGACAGGATTGTATATATTCTCTGGCAGAAGTCTGTGGGAGAAAGTTTCTTTAGCCATTTAAATATATATACACATATATATTTAACATGCAGGAGTGATTTTGGAACACTGGCTGTGTTTTCTATCTCTGGTAGGAAGTTGGTGAGAGTGTAATGGGAGATTTAGAACAAATCACTTCCCTTTGAGATGCTGGGATGCAGAAGGATTTTTATCTGTGCGTATGGGTTTTTGGCCATCATCTTGGGGCTGAAAGGCTCTTTCATGGCATTAGCAAATGTCGGGATGTGTCGAGCTGGTGCATTTGCTCCAGTTTTGTTCTGTAGTAAGAGTTTGCAGCGAAGATGTCTCTTCGGGAGTCGTGGGTAACCTATATTTTCTTTTTCTCCCTAATCCAGCAATTTCAGGGCTAGTCAACTGTCAAGTTTAGTTGTGTGTAAATCTGCTAATGTGATTAAAGTTGCTGGAATTTTTACTCTGGGGAATTAAAGATGGATAGTATCACTGTTTTACAGGCATTTCTTTAGTAGGAAACTTTATCTGTGATTTGAATACATCTGTTGGCAATTGCAAAGGCTCTTGTGGAATGAATGGGGAAGAGAAAACGGGTGTTTCTTACCAGGCATGAAGATGTGGTGGAGGAATCATGTGCTTTGTGGTCCAGAGGAATTAATTTTACTTTTTTTTAAAGACGATATAGTTGGTGTGACTCTCCTGGTGCTGTGTTTTGCACTTGGTGGTAATTCCAAGAATTTCTCCTAGGTACAGCTTTCCTTTCTTTCCAAAGGATTTTCTTTCTTTCCAGGACCTTCCAAAGTCCCGTGGACTTTGTTCTGTCTCCCAAATAGGAAATGGTGATGTGGAACAGCTAGAAGAAGAAAATGGGTTCTTAAGAAAAGAATCAAGGTGAGGAGAGTGAAATAAGCTTTTAGGCTAGTGAAATTTTCTAGTACATGTTATGTTTTATTATATATGTTTGGAAGATGTCCCAGAGCGTGCTCTCTCTTTTCGTGGTAGGTGATGGCACGTTGTTGCTGATGGGACTTGAGTCAAATTGCTGCTGGGCATGTAACTAGGTTAATGGGACAGCATTTTTTTCTTTCCTGAAAGGAAAATTACACGCTTCTTATTCTGATTGTACCTTAACAGTTGTTTTTACCTTTGTTTGCTGTGTAGTCGACTGAGGTGGAGAGAAAAGGACAAATTTCTCCATGCCGAGGTTGTGTCAGATTTACATCATTTCTGCTAACAAAAAAGAATATGTTTCTGCTGTTGGTTGTAACGTGTTTGTACATCCTGTGTCTGGATGAGAGTTAAAATATTTCTAGAGCTTTAAATATGCCTAAAGAAAAACAAAGTGGCTTCTAAAATGTGCATCTTGAAAGGAAAAATATATCTGGTCCTTGCCCGATCCCAGTAACATTCTCCCGAAGTGTGGGAAATGGGTTGGGACTTGAGGTGCATGGAGCAGCTGCTCCTTTCCAAGTGGTTGAGCTCAGCAGGAATGAGACTCTTGTGCTCTGGACTAAGAGTAGCACAGGAATTACTCTGCAGGAGTTACAGACACCAAAAGCATCCTGGCTCATACCAGGGGAGTGGACTCCACATGATACACCCTCAAGGTAGGAGGAAAAGAAGCATGCTGGAAACCTTTGAGTTTCCTCTTGATGCTGTGAGAAAACAGAGCAAGGAAGAGTTCATGCAGTTTAAAGATCTTAAATAGCCCAGATTTCCCTGAGTTTGGAAAGCTTTTGGAAGCTACTAAGCGGATTGTGTCTCTGGGGCTGCCAGGTGATGATTGTGTATTTGTGTTTTGGTTTGAGGTGCACGTGAGCTGGGAGTGACTGAATTACTAAAAGTCAGCCAGTTTAAGCATCTTGCCTTGCTGTTAGCATTTGAAAATCCATTTGAACCAATGCTGTGGCTGCACTAATGGTGCTCTGAAAGAGACATTTCCCTCTTTTATGTGGTATTAAGAAGTCGTAGAAGTTACTGTGCCTCGAAACTGGTGTTTTTCTGGGCTTGTTTCGTTCTTGCACTGAAAAGCAAATATGACAGAAGTCTTCAGTCTTTTCAGACTAAGTGGGAGACTTCCTATAAGCATCAAAGGGGCAGATTTTTGCAGTGATACTACTTAACAGCTTTGGCTTTTTAGACAACCACTCTTTTTGCAGGGCTCTGAACATCCTGAAGAAAGTATGTGTCTGTAAAAAAACCCCAACAAAACAGATCTTAAAAAAACCCACAGATCTTGGACTTCCATGAGATCTTCTACAGAACCATCAAGTCCAGTTTGAAATTCAGAATGAAATCTTGTCTGAAAACTGGAAGTCTTGAATTCTTGTTTGTGGTGATGTACAGGGCACTTTAGGTTCGATGCCGGATGCTTTGTTTTACAGCTGATGAGTTGGACAGACTCAGTATCTGTATTGTATCTGAAAGGGAACTCAGCAGGGTACTACAGCTGGGGATTGATAACCTGTGCCACTTATTTAGGGGCAGGGAGAATCAAGAAGTGAGCTCAAAAAGCATTTAAAGCATGTTTGGTTTTATTTTTAATGTGAAATTCACGGGGCATTTCGAGCTCCGGAGTACGCTGGGGAAGGGATTTCAGCAGTTGGATCTTCACGCGTGAAGTTTTAGCGTGGTGAAGTTTGTATGGAAAGGCTCTTTTGGATGTCCTGTTTCTTGAGCTGGTGAGACATCTGAGTTCAACTCACGGTGGAATATAAAGCCAGCCTTAGTTTGTGTTGCTCTTACCAGTGCTTACAGGGGTATAAATACTAGTTACTGGATGGTCTTTCTTCCAATGCATCACTTTTCTGGGCTATTCTATATTTACAAACTGCAAATAATTCAGCTGTCAACCTGTTTGTGTGACTTGAGTTTTATATTTTCCTTCAGCATTGTGTTATTTCAAAGTGTTTTTATGTCTGTCTCTTCAAAGAGGAAAAAAAGATCTAATTTTTGTTCATGTGCAAATATCACAAAGTATAATTTTTCAGTGAGCTTAAGCTGTTTGGCTTAATCGTATCGATCACATTTCCAAAACACTTTTTTTAATGAACGAGAAAGTTCATCTGAACAAATACACTACTTCGTGGGTTCTGAGGTTGTGCATCAAGTTTGACTTGAAATTATTCCCCTTTTTCCCCGTAAAAAACTTGCACTGCCTGTGGCACTGGTACCTGGTGTTGAAGGCATTCACCGAAGCAATTGTTGTTGGCTCTTGGCACGATCCCCACTGCTGCTGGCTGAAGCCAAAGCACACTTTATCCACGCAGGCTGACATTAAGATCATTAAATAAACGAATGAATTGCACTGTCACCAAATTCCCATTCTGGAAGCCAAAGAACATGTGAATTTTATAGCTGAGACCTCTGTCCAGAATGTCTTATTGAATGGCCTGGATATCAGGAGTGGGAACAGTCAGCAAAAAGCTTTCTAGTAAAATGTGTGTGCCTTAATGAGAATTACGGTGTGGAGTGGTGTAAAAGCCTGAATTACGAGACATCTGATCATCCAAGATGAGTATTAATCAACCTGCAGAGGGCTTGTAGAAAGGAGCTGGAGCACAGCAATGAACCAGGGGAGCGGGAGAGAACTGGGGAGGGCTGGAGAGCGGCTTCTGCATTGGCAACGCAGGTCGGTCGTGCCGTTTGAAAGGAGTTTGTTGGGGGAAGAATGCAGCCAAGCTGGGAGGTGTTGAAAGGAGGAATAACTTTTGGTCCCCATCAGGGAGTCTGATATCTCACTGATTGAGCTAAAATGATGAAAAGGTCACTCAGGGTATGGAAGAGCTTGGAGAACTCTGCTGAACTTCTACCTCTAGGAGGAGGAGACTCAAAATGTTTTCTCAGAGGAAAGTTTGCTTATCAGGCTTGGATTGCTTTTTCTTGGGGTCTAGCTCCATTTTCATTGAGTTTAAGGTGGTGTTTTTCCTTAGGAATCGGGGACATAAAAGATCTGTAGCATCCACTCTTGCTGCAGGTGGGTCAGAAATGTCTGAATTGCAACAGAAAAAGTCAGTGTGTTTTGAGCGGCCAGTTTGGTGATCTGTAAAAACTGCAGCTCTGCAGGCAGCTTGCAATGCACCCCAAAATAGTATCAGCCCCGCTCTGCGCTGGGGACAGCTGGGAATGTTTGATTCGGTCCATTCCTGTTCCGAAGCGGAGCAGGACGTCAGCACTTCAGACCGTATTCAATGCTTTCCAACTGGAGCAAATCCTTTTCTTAATCTTCCCTTCCTCCCTTCCCCATACCTTAGTTTTTGTCTTGATTGCAGTTAATTTGATAAAAGGCTGCTAAAATAGCACTGGCACGCTCCTCGGCGCGTCCTTAGTCACCTTTTCGCAGGTGATGTCGCTCGCTGCCACGGTGATGATGGAAGCTGAATGGTTGGGTAATGTTTGGAGGTGCTGAAGTTCAGAATCTTGAAAGACCTGCTACGAATACAGTGATATTGCAGTTTCTGTGCAGTCCAAAATGAGCAAAATTAGGGGTTTATGCTCATGGGGAGAGGAGTGTCCTGCTGCTGCGGTGCTCAGGGTCTGTGCCAGTCCTGAGCAAGCTGAAGGCTGGGGCAGGTCCTGAAATTCCCATTTCTTTTCTATTCAGGATAGCACTTCATCAGCTTCTGCCTGCCTGTTGATTCAGCTGAGCGGGCTTCAGCCATGTGCACTTGGAAGTCTTCCCCAATGGCCATGTGCAGCCTTTCTTCTGGGTTTTACCTCTGGATTTGTGGCCCAGATTCAACAGGCAGAGCTAAGGGAAGGAAACCCAGCGTTTCTTTAAATGAGAAATACTCCGAGACTAATTTACTGCTCATCTTCAGACTCAGCCGGGATAAATATATTGTTGCTATTACTCTTTTTCATGAAGCACCCTGTGTGTGTAAAGCATGCGATTGAGAGTCCTTGGGAGGAAGCATTGAACATGAGGAGGATCGGATCGAGGAGACCCAGAGCTCCTGTCCAACCTCTGTCCCTCCATGAACCATATTTATTGTGCTGCGGCGTAAGATGCATTGAGCCGTCTTCCCTCGACGCCTGCTTTCGCAGGATTTCATTTTGTGTGACATGGGATTTTAACTCGGGAGAAATCATAAACTCCGCATGTGGCAAGAGGGCAGTTAACGATTTCATTTCATTTTGATAAACCACTGAAATAAAGATTATGGGGGTGTGGGGGGGTGTGGGGAAGTCGCGAGGCGTTATGGAGCTGGGAGCTGAAATGAGCATTAACGCTCTCGAGAAGCGCGCTTCTAGAATTTGTTGCTCGGCTGATGGAAGGCCCATCAGTCTGGGTGACACCGCTGCTGTCACCGTGACACTTTCTGACAGATTGACCAGCAGAGCATTGCATTTTCCCATGAAGGCACAGCATGAAGTATTAGAGACACGATAGGAAACGTCGCCGAGTGAATGAGACAGTAAACTACTAGGCTGTTTGATATTCATGCTTATTGCACAACTAGAAAGGCTGGTGTGGAAGTAAGTGGTTGTTGCTGTAGGGTCCTGAATCCCCAGGGACACGAGCGGTGGTTGTCCCTGTAGAGAAGCAGCACATGTGGGTTTGTAGCCTTGTGAGCTATTTTGTGGTTATTTGTGGTTTTAGGGTACGATCTTTGAGATAAGAGGGCTGGGGGAGTTCTGTGTTAATGGTACGTGCAGGAAGACAAAAATAAACTGGTTTTTTGTACATTACAGAAATTTAGACTGTCGGGTGAAAATTGCCACAAACTCTGTAGTACTTGAGTCTGTATTAGGAACGTTTTTTTTTTTTTTCCCAGTCTTGTAACAACATGCCCCGAGAAGCAGATAATTGCTGGTGCTAAAGGGAAGCTGGAGATGTACTTTTCCTTCATGAATTCAGTATGAGGGAAGGCAGAGAGTGTGGAACCCACATGGAAGGTGGTCCCAGGCTGTAAGCTGAGTAAAAGCAGAGTAAACTCTTGGTAACCTTCCTCTGCCATGAGATAGATTTCTTCCTGGTCTGCCTTCCTCTCACCATCTCCTGAATTATGTCATCTCTGCTTTTTCTATTGGGACTTTAATGTTCTTAACTGGTTATGTGTTTGTAGGATAAACTCAGTGTGGAAATAACTGCGTGTGTGTTAAATAACTGTGTGTTAATAACTCTGTGTGTGTTAAATAACAATGCATGTGTTAAATAACTGTTCTGGAGGTAAAAAAAAAAAAAAAAAAAACAACCCAACAACAAATCCACAAAGCAAACAATCCTACTCTTCTCTTGCTCTTGGGAATGGAGGAACGGCTCTGCCAACTCGGTGTGTTGCCCGGTGTAATCCGTCCTCCCCAGCGTGCTGACAGCCCCTCAGCACCTCACAGCTCCCAAGTGTGTTTATCAGTTACCTCGGAGCGGGTCAGAGCCTCTCTGCTTGTGTGTGTGCAGCTGGTATCGGGCCAGAAGCTGCTGTTCCAGCTGCTAATCGGGGGACAGACGTGTGCTAAATTTGGGGATATTTATTTTCTTTGAAGTGGGATTTACTTTGTACGAGATGCTGTGTGGTTTGGGTATTGTGGTGTGAATTGGTTTTCACTCAACGATTGAAATACAGAAGTATTTTACAAGAAATGTCCCAACAGTGGTTGCATAACAGAATGTAAAAGGTAGAGAGGATGGCTATGGCTTCACCTCTGTGGCATTTTATTAAAAATACTTCTTTTTCTGCCAAACTAGATATGTGCAGGCGTTTGGTGCAGCCAAAGGTCTGCAGACCGGCCAAGGAACCGTACCTGTTAGTTTTGGAATGGACCAAAAGCCACAGTCGCTCCAGAAAGGAGTGGGCTGGTGTGTGTCACTTGGCCAAATAGGAGATGAAAAGCTTGTTCTTCTGTGGCTGTCTTCTCCTGATTGCTCCCTGCAGTCTCCCTCAGCCCCCCCTGCTTACAAACTTGCTTTGTATATTTTTACAGCATTTAGCAAGACGTTTGCTTAGGCTCAGCCTTGCGTAGCTGCTGATCGCTCCAAGGCTACTACTGTTAGTTTTTTTTCCCCCTTCACAGTGCGATGAAGGAAAATCTGGCAGTCATCACAAGTTCTTGCTCTGCCCTTGCCTGGTGCCAGATTTACCCGTGTGACCCCAGCTCTTCCTCGGCCACTGCTCTGCACTTGTGTAGGTGTGATGTTTCTCTGAGTGCTTACCTCCTGCTTTCTCCCCCTCTTCCATCTTACTTTCTTGAGTGCTGCAGTTTCTTCACAGACTCCTCCTGTGCGACCTGTCATAGGTGAACTTGCTCTGGCAGGGGGCTTGGATCAGATGATCTGCAGAGGTCCCTTCCAACCCCCACCATGCTGGGATTCTGTGATTCCTCCACATTCACTGGGAATGATGCTTCTGACCAGTTCTGAACCGCTGCCCGTCTGGGCCGAGCATCTTCCCCAGTGATGGCTGGAACAGGTTTGCTCAGTGGCTTTGCTTGAACAAAGCAACCTAGGAACTTTTCCCAGCCCATCTCTTCACCTAACCCTTCCATCTAAACAAGGACTGTTTTACCAAAGCCAGTTGGGGAGGAATTGGGTGGTTAAACAAAACCGGGGTGTGTGTGCGTGGCTAGTTTTGTCCCTGCTGGTGGTTATCAGCTGGGGCAGAAAGGTCTTCAGCGAGAGCAGCTGGAGTGGTTTTTTGGCAGCCTCTTTGCCCCTCCCTCTCTGGAGGGAGGTTTACAGTGTGCAGTCGCCTCGAATGTGTGTGCTTGGGGAGGGCCTGGGAGCTCCGTACCATTTCCCTGTGGAACGGTTTCTTACGTAAATATGTTTTTTTAACACTTCCCAAATGCTCAGTAGCCAGAGGCTGGTCTAGAAGAACTCTGTAGAAGAAAGCAGTGTTAAGATATCTCTCTCTTTCAGGTAGTGGATTTTTCTTTTCCCCCCTTCTGTTGTAGTTAATTGCAAAAATAAATGCGGTTAACGGTATCCAAAGGAGATTTTTTTTTCTTGCTGCACCATGCTGAGAAATGCCTTGTTCAAGATGCTTTCTTCCCTCTTGTGCTTGGTTCATATTTTAGATGCTGAAGGGCATTTTAAGACTTTGTTTTAACTTCATTTTACATCATGTTTATATGAAACAGACGAAGGAAAAAAAATCCAGTTCTTTGCCAAATACTTTTGGAAAGAACAAGCTTTGTGGATAATTATTTTCATGTTCTACCTGCTCCTTGGTGTGTTAAGGCTATAAAAGAATCTTCTCTCCCCTGAAAAAAGGCTTTGAGAGATTAGCCTTCAAGAAGTCACTTGAGGCAAGTTGATTAAGAAATATACTCGACGTGAGATTTAATCAAGATTTGAATAATGGAGTTAGAATTGACTGTCACTCCTGTAATCCAGTTATTTTTAGATCGGGATCAGTATGTGCCACTCCCCAAGTTGTCTATACTGTTGCTCTGAAGGCAGACAGATCAAAAATGCTGGTTCATAGAGTGGATCTTTCCCACTTTTGTTCTTGCTACTTCATCCTGTTAACCCGTCCCTTATTAAACACACTGTGCCAAAACTGGGCAGTTGGGAGCAGAGGAATTCCAGCTCAAACACATAACTGGGAACATCATGATGGGACTTCAGCTCCTTTTGTGTCCAAGAATATTTGGAATTGTGTCGGAAAGGAGCCTGCTGAGTCACCAAACACTTAATCGCCTTTTACCTCTTGAATATCTTGGAGGAAAAAGGTGCAGGTATGAAATACCTTCATGATGTGGGTAAGATGTGCCTCAGGAGGTGGTTTAGCTCCTGTGGTGTCAGAAAGTCTTTCGTGCCCGAAGGTCTAAGGGTGGGCTGTTGCAGGTCCCAAGGCTCACTGTTCTCCTCCAAGCATGGGAGGCTCGCTGGTCAAGTTCTTGCAAGAGCTCACCAAGCATCAGCGTCCCGCTTAGGCACTGCCCTCCTCGCTGCCAGGATCACAGCGTGAGGCCCTGAGCTTTTTCCATGTGCCAGCTTCTGCCCAGTGCCTCGAGGGGAACGGGATTTGTGAAAATCAAGACCGTAGCTCTCGCTGCCGAGTGCTGGAAAGCCATCCAGTGCCATCTTGTAGCTGATGCTTGGTGGAATGTTTTCCCTTGCCTAAAGGTGAGAACAAAACTGTTTCTTTGCAGAGGCTTTCTATCTTCAGCCCAGGAAAATAGTTTTATCTGGATTAAAGCTGAAGAGGTAGCTGTGGACCGGGAGCGGGGTGTGGAAACAGCCGGGGCTGTTTGTCGTTGGCTGCTGTTTGATAGAAGGCTGATTGCAAAGGGATCAAGTGGAGAAAAGTGGCATTTCTTGCATGGGAGGTGAATGAATCTGGATTATTTTAAGGGAGCTTCCTTATTATGTAGACATACCCTGGCTGCGGAGAGAAACTGAGCATCTGATTTCCTAAATGCCTTTTAAGAACAGGGAAATTGCAATAGAACAGTCTTTCTAAGGACTGAAAAGTGATTGCACAAAAAGTAAAAATCAGCTGGACCTGTGCCTGGCAAGTGCTCCACAACACTGTCATTTTGGTTATGTCTAGTAATGATATCAGCTTCCCCTTAGAAACCTTTGGTGTCGGCATGGGCAGAAAAGGCCCTCAGCTTGCACCAAGTTCATCTTGTGGTGCCTTCAAGCAAGGAGTTGTTTAACTGTAAGCTGGAACTGTGACTATTTTTGTGCCTTGTTCCCAGGCAGGGCTTGTCTTTGCTGTGTCCAGGGTGTCCACTCATAGGGTTTGGTTTCTGGGCTGTTACATCAGCATAACCACAGCGTAGGAACAGTCACTGCTCTGAAGTTGTCCATGAAAGACCAGCCGCGTGAGATGCCTCCAATGCCATGTGTGAAGCTTTAGAAGCAGGTAGGCTCAGAGGGCAGGCTCTTATTTCCCTGTTCACAGGAAGAACTGGCTTTCTGTGGTCGTTTTGCACGATGCTGGAGGACAGGACAATATTTTAAGATCATCCCAATCTCAGAGCCGACTCAGGCAGCTGCAAAACATGATTGAGGTGAAATAGGTGAAGGGATTACAACCTCTGTAGCGAAAGCATCCGTCGTCCCCTTTGCATTTTACTGCTTGGTAAAAGCAAGGACCATAAAACCAGGAAACGTTTACCAACACTGCTTTGAAGAGGCTCATTTGGTTGACACATCTTTCGGTCGTGTTGCTGGTCCCTTAAAGCTTATTTATATGTTGAGGTGTTGAGGCCACAGTGTTTGTCCTGAAAGCAGCAAAGAGCCCAGAGGTTGGGACTTTAAATCTACCTGCTCCATGCCAGCTACATTTGGGAGCTTTTTTACTGGTTTCATAAACTTAATGAGGATCTTTGTCTGGCTTCTCTTAGGTCTTAATTTTTCCCACGTGAATACTGAGGTACAAGCAGCATTGCAGAGCTCTCATGTACCATGTAATAACATATGTGCAAACTTCTGCTTTCTTTTCCCTTAATTGTTTTATTGAGTAACTTTTATTATATCTTGTTTGATTTGAAAGTGCTGGCACTTCATAATTGCATCTCAAAATACGTCTTATCTTTGATCAGTCCTCCTGGACTGTACAAAGGGGGATTAAGTAGAACAAATATTTACATCTTGATTTACCTGAAAACAGAGTGTACTTCCCTGCAGACATTACTGATGTTCTCCTGTCTGTGGTGGTAATGTTGAAACTTTTAAAGAGTTTTTATTGAAGTCACTGCTAGGTGCGTGCTGTGCTCAGGAATATAAATAAATAAACTGTACCTTGCTGCTCTGTTTTGTTCTTAATCATCAACGCTGCAGTTTCTGACTTAGGAAGGTGAAAGAGAATTTCCTCTTTATCTACCAGTTCTGCTTATAGTGCCGGAGTTGCACATCGAAGCCCAAGTCATTGCCAATTGGAAACAGGTGTTTTATGGATTGAGTTTCTTTGTTTCTTCTTTATTTCCACGTGTCTTTAGACTTTGATTTCAAGTTTGTGTATTGTAGCAGCCGCCGCCTTCACGAGAGTTTCAAGCACACTGAGAATTACCTGAATTTATACCGGGTGCCCTTCTTTTGTTGCTCTTTCTGCTTTTTTGTTCCATCTCACTTTTGAGGGTGTTTCAGCAATTGGACAGTTGGACCTGAGCGCTGGAAGCACTCTGGCATTAAGAAAGTAAGAAGGGGAAACAAAACCAACACACTGTAAAATCCCACTTCTGCAGCGGCCACAGATACTCCGCTGTTTGCAGCACAGGGGTTTTTGGTTTTGAAGTTCCTCTTCCCCACCTGCAAAGAAACAAAGGAGGCAAAAATTCTTCCTGCTGTCAAGGAGGGGAGGGCGGCAGGAGCCCGTGTGTCTGTGTTTTAAATGCTTCTCTGTGCTGTGAGGTGGATGTTGGGATATGTCTCCAGGTGCAGTGGGGCTGGAGGTTCGGTCCGTTTGAGTGGATTCTTCCAGAGCACGTGGGATGCCTGAAGAACAGTAACTTTTTGCAGAGCTGGCTGATTTTAAGAAGACCTTCCACCATTTTCCAATGAAGCAACAGATCAGCACTTCTAAAAAGATCTTTAACAGTTAAGAACGGGAGTCCTTTCTGTATTGAAAAACCTGAAAAGAAATAGCATCCTGTGCGAACTGTGGCTTGGTGCATAGTTATGTAATGGGCTATCAATCAAATTTAATTAAAACTGTGGTTATGGTGGAATTTTGATCTCTTTTAGTTCAGCTACAACATGGTGGTTGGGGGGGAAGTTTTTATCTTTCCAAGCTGTTCTTGAAGAAGTTATTGCTGTGATTGCAATTAAAAAGCCTTTGGTTTTTAAGGCAAATAAATGAGGCTGCTTCTTTTTATAAAGAAATTTCTTGCCCCTTGGCCAACTCCAGAAATAGAAGCGGAGTTCCCCAAAAGTGAGGTGCTTCATTGCATCAGTATTTGGTGGTGTAGAAAGACAGGATTTTAACCAACTTTGCCTTTCATGTGGTTACCTAAAGTGAGGCTGCTGTAGGAGAATGGAGCCTGCGCGCTCAGGTTTACTCTGAGCGAGCCTGTGAAGCCGGCGAGCGCGCCTTCTTCCATCGCAGGTTGCCGTGGCTGTTGCTGTGCTGTCCCTATGGTTAGAAGAATAAAAGGTAAAGGGGTGGAAATAGGCACTTTGTTTTTTTTTTCCTCACTTAAGCATTTCCTTGGTATGGTTACACGTGAGATTCGCTGCAGAAACCTCTTTGCAGCCGTCCTGCCAGTGTGAAAATCTTGTCTCTGCAGCGGCCAAGTCTTCAGAAGCAGGGAGAATTCAAACCTGGCTCCTCAGTTGTGTACCACGAGTGCCCAGTTTGGGAAAGCGGAGCAAGCTGGATATACCTGCACTTGCTGCTCTTGTTTTTTGTTACAGTAAAGTACTTTTGTTCCTTGGGACATGCAGTTCACAAGAAGGTGTGTGATGGCCACATCTTAAACCACATGGAGCGTCCAGCCTCATGGACATCTGAGCACACCCTCCTGGTGCTTATGGCTGAGGCGAGGAGCTTGTGTGTACCTGTATTTCAACATCTGGGAGAAGAAATATCCTCCAGCAAGTGTCAGTCCCTTTGCCATGGTGCTCGCCTTCATCACTCTGGGTTTCAAACTGGTGGTCGTGTGTGTCCATGTTACATGGTACACCAGTATCAACTGGGACCCTCCTTTGATGTTTTCTAGGTATTTTGTTTAACTACAGAGCAGTGCTGAGGTTTTATGGTAGCACTAAGAAAACAAGGAGGAGGTTATTTAGTTTATTTGGTGAAAACAATGCTAAGTTTATTTTCTCTTGAGCTGTGAGAAGCTTGCATGCCATGTAGCATGTTGGGTCATTATCTCAAAATGAGGAGCAGGTATCTAAATGTAAAGGACTTGAAAAGGGAACACAAACATTTTCTCAGTACCAGGACTGGAACAATAGCTCATTGTTGGGAGGAAGGGATTGCAGAAAAGCAAGTGGACTTGCAGAAATAGGGGATTTATTTTCTATAGCTTACTATTTATATTGCACTTGGAGGCTCTTTGGGAACTAGATGTCCAGTTCCTGGAATGTGTGTCCCTTGGTTGAGGAAGGTTGGGTGCAAGCTGAGCATGTCCTTTCAGTCGGCGTTTGTTAATAGACAATGCCTGGGCTCCGGGCTGCTTGGAAAGCAGCTCTGTGTTCATGCAGAGTCCCCTCTCCCTCTGCCTCGCAGCTTGGCAGCTGAGGAGATGTCCCCTAAAGAGACAGGACTCTTCTTCCTCCCACCCTCACTTTCTTTCTGCTATATATCGGGCCATTGAATAGGCTTGCATTGACCAGAAAGACAAAGAAGTCTTTCAGGCTCTAGCTTTAGCCACAGCCAGTGTGCTGTGGGCTTTTGTTAATACTTTGAGTCCCCCCTTTCTCTTTCAGCAGCCCTCGCTCTCATTGTTAATACATTTCGGGAGCAGCGCTGATATTTCTGAATGCATTTTGTTTGCTCAGTTTGCAGGAAAAGTTGGAAAAAGCTGGGGAGAGAACACGTTGCCTCTTTACGCTCTCTGCAGAGTGTTTCCTTTCATGCCTTTAGCAGGGGAAGAGCAGATCGTGTAAATGGATCGCGGTAAATCCGTGTTCGAGCGGAACGTGGTTGTGGAGCGTTAACGCCTGTGCCGGCTGCCTGCACGCGGAGGCTAAATGGCTTGTTCCAGTGCTTGGGAATATTAAATGGCTTTCCCCCGCCCCGCTTGGATTAGTCTCCATGTTGTCCTGTTTAATTTTGTTATTGCATTAGCCAGCTAAAGATGTAAGCTCCTATTAAAGCAGCTGTTGCTGCTGAGTGGCGGTGGAGAGTCGGAGAGTATCGTTCAACAGTTGGAAACTCATCCGGCAGCGTCCTAAACGGACTCGATTTTGCAAGGGGCTTTCCTTCTCCCTGTAGTACGGACGGTGGAAATGAAAGATGCTTTTCCAAGTCGGTGTTAGTAAACCTGAAAGCTTCTGGTAGGTGCCCTCTAATTGTTCAGAAACATCAGTACAGGAATTAAAGCCTTGGAAATAAGAGGTTAGGAAGCAGCTGATGGAGGACACGTGTGCAAAAATACATGTGAGTTCTGCCAAGAGTAAAGATTGAGGTAGGATGATTGTTCCTGGTAGTGAAGCATGGTCCTTTGGGGAGTGTGTGTTTGTGTGCACCCCCAGATTAAAGGTACTATTGGGTGAAACAAACTGGGAGAACAGGACAGTGATGAATTTGATAGTGCAGATGAGATGGCATCAGCAATACTGTCGCTATTGAGAGGTGACCACAACAACTGCCCAAGGCTTCGAAGCACTTCAGTGCACCTCTTTTTTTTTTTTTCCAGAAATAGTTGCCTTTTTGGTACTCAAAGCCAGTTTTTAATAGCATGTCAAGCTGCATTGTCTTTAGCTAGCAGCTCCTAGCCTGGGGTGTAAATTGTGGAGCTCAGGAGAAATAAGTGAGGCTGTATTTCTGCACCTTTAGGAGGATAACGTAACACTTTGTAGTGAATATGTGACAAGCAGAGAGAAAAATGACATTCTGACCCACAGAGAGGCTCGAGCAATCGGCAGAAGAAATACTTGTCAGGAGAGCACGACTTATTTTTTTCCTGAATGGAGGATGACTTTAAACTTTTGGATAGATGGATGCTGAGCACACAGATTCAAGCTGGAAAAAACAGCCCCAGACACAACTGTTCATCACTACCCAGCAGGCATCTTGTGCTTTGCGGTTGGGAAAGAGCGATTGCCTAACTTGGAGAAAGTACCCACGTGTGTGGATGCTTTGTTGTTTTCTGTTTCTAAGACTCGAAGGCTTTAAGATCCACAGTCTTTTAACAAATGAAACCAATTCCTGAGAGATCCAAGCAGCACGGGGATGTAAGAGAGGAGAATGTGCTGAGGTCGGTGTTTCTTTGCCACCTATCCGGGGGAGCGCGGACCCGTCCGATTGTGGTGCGCTCGATTGTTTTGAGCGTGTGTTTTTCAGTCGTGCTTTCTTACAACTCTCTTGGAGTGTTTTCTACCTACACATGCCAAATAGGAATTGATGCTTCTCCTCTTTGTTTCCTACCTCTTGACACCACCCCATTAAAATGGGAAAAAACAGGTTTTGAAATAGTTGGAGGCCACTCAGTGAAGCATGGTTCTGTTTTGTGGTGTTGCTCTTGGGGATGAAGCTCTCTGTCATCTCAAGCTTAGCTTTCTGTTTGAAAGGCTTCCTTCACTGGAAAGATAAATAAATCAATCTAATATTTTACTAATTACTCAGAAGGGGTTACTTCAGCCAGGGAAAACTTCACAACTCGTCAGCCACTCAATGTGAACACTCCTTGCACCTCTGTAAGCGTTGCCTTAATTCTGTTATTGTTTTTAAAGGGTCTGATTCTAGTTTGTGTTTTGGGGGTGGGGGGGTTG